>JAFMSR010000023.1:805831-1046539 GCA_022818135.1 Saxidomus purpurata | reverse complement strand
ATTAAACGGTATGAAAATACTGCGTGAACTGTTATATTTCTTTCAAAAAGGTCAGTGATGGTGAAAAGTATTTAAGGCAGATACAACTTCCGTTTTCATCTAAAGAAATGAAACATCAGTTTTGTAACTATGTCTCCTTGCTCGATAATCACAGGAATAATCATGAAAGTACATGTAATAAACCGGTCACTTACAAGCATGCAAATATTTTCAATCGTCAACTAAACTAAATCAGAACATATGTATTTGTATCTTAATATTAATGAACTATCCATAATGATATATACCCAAGCGATAATAAGCTACATATTTAAACACATTAATCAGCGGTTTTAGTATAATGGACCCTGATAATTGTTTTCAGTATCAAAGATATGTAAACTTGTTTCTTTCGTCAGTGTGACTATAATTCTATTTTTAGATTCGTCGATTGTAAACCGACAGACGTTTCATGGTTATTTCTGCGACTAGGAACTCAAGGATTGGTTACTTTTAATCGAACAATAATGAAATTATTCTGTAATGTCCACCTAGCAAGAAACTTATAGAATCTGTGTTAATCTATATGTAATATGTACAATTTAGCTGTCAATATGAAAATCAACCGATCAATTTACAATCGTGAACCATTGCCGTGGCTACTCTTTTTAAAGGCTTACGTTCTAGCAACGTGACGTTGTCGCGAGCGTAGAAAACTCACGACGATACAAGTAACTGTTAACTGTAATGAACGTTTTTGATAAAAGAAGTCGATCAATTGCTTAATTGAGTATAGCATTACATGCAATGTTACAACACAGTTTTGACGATTATTGTATGTGGTTAGTGACGTAACATGTTTTCAGAGAAGGTACTTAATAAGGCATAATGAAAATGGATACTGAGCAAAGATCCTTCGGGGAAGTTATCATTTACGGAAGAAAAGTAAATCGAAGGCAAAAATATATTCAACGTGCGTATACAAGTCCAGATGTATTTAAATGGACCTACACTACATCTACCCAATTATATTCTCAAAACATAGATTCTGTGTTCAATCAACATAAAATTATAAATGAATACAATTTCAAAGAAGAACATATGGCGAAAAAGGCCTCATTTTACCACAACTTATCAATAAAGAGGCCTGTGATAAATGGCATTCACCCCTTAATTTGTCCGAGAGGAACATTATTTCCGTCTTGGGTAAATTTGTTAATGCACTGACGGAACGGACCGGTAGAATGGTTTGGTATGACATAATCTTAGATCGTGCTAGCAAATGCAATTTTATTTGCAAATGAAACGGTATGATATGTATTGTATTTACATTAAAGTTTGTCTTTCAATTCTATGGTGAATTTACACAATGTTTACTGAGTCAGGCCTGGAAACAACTAAGCTTTTAGCCAACCAGTCTTTTCAAAGAAGAGTTATTTTAGTCGATGCTATTTAAAAATGACATAAGTCTTATAGTACCTTTAGTGGATGTGAAACATATAGTCGTCATTTACGATTTGAAAACGTGACTGCTCAGACTCTTGTGTTTGCACATAAGTTTGACAATGTCTTAATGAGACGTAATAATACAAGTCAATTTTTATTCGTTAGTTCTGTGTTTTTGATTGCCCAGTTTAAAAAAAAGATGTAGTATGTACCAAATCTAATGCCACTTCTCGAGCTGCCTTCAGATGATTTTGAATTGAAGTTTACTTACAATATCCTCGAAATAATGAATTTCAACATTAATAGTATATAGCCATAAAAAGGGTATTAATTTAGAATATTTTGAAACTTAAAACTTTAATAAAGAATGTAAACACATCGTAGTATGATACATTTAAGATGATTTGCTAAATAGTTGCTCGTTTGTTGACAATCACAGCCGTCAAAAAAGGTCATGTGGTGCATGCCCTTAATCTTGTCGAGGTAAAACGGTTAAGCAGCGCGTTTCAATTCTTTCAATAATTTACTAAAACATAACATCACCTAACACTGGAAAGGAAGACTATTTTTAGAATAAATGAATTGTTCTCGAATCGAATACAAATGATTTTAACATCTTCTCAAAACATTTGCCCGTGACAACTATTTATTGAATTTCGGAATTTTAACTTGACGTGTTTATGTAAATCGGAGTTGTATTATTTAAGGAATTAAGCTTGAGATGAAGACATTCTTGAACAATGCAATGGTAAGTTTAGAATACTTTATTTGTTTTGGTCATGCATGTCTATATTTAAATGCCTGTATATGTATCAGTTTAAACGTAAGTTGCTGCGAATGACCTAAACATCCCGCTTCGTTCCTGCAAATTCGGAACTGTCCAAATTCGGTCAAAATCTCCCATAGAACAAGAATAATCATAATTAAATGAACATGCATATAAACAAAAAGCAGTGGACACAATGGGAATACGATAATTTCTATGTCAACAACCTGTCTGAGATAATTGTTCGCTTGATAATTGTCATAGCTCATTCAATTTTGAATATTTTCCCATGAAACTTCCTGTACAGTATCACATTTCGCTTTTTTCGTTTCATAACCCGAAAACGTTATGAAAATCAAAACGTGAGCTCACCTACGTTTGTGTCAACAATTTTGGTCTAGCACATCCGTTTCCGGAAGTCCGCACATCGAACGCACGGTTGCACCAGCGGTGTTGGATATTTTGGTTCCTTCCACGTGAATTTTGTGGCAGTCTCTGATATTTACGGTAAATCAAATTAGTCAAGCATAAATATAAGACATTAATAAGCAGTTATGGTTGTAAAAGCAACACATGAATTGCCTTTTCTGATTATGAAATTTTCAACTGAACAGTTTGAGACTACTGAGAATACAAACGCAGTACATGTATGTAACTTTGCAAACTGTTAAACAATCAAATACAGTCAAATTACTTCACCTTGTAAACATTTTGTTGCAAAGCATTGCTTGGTCAAATTACAAAATAATTAACAGAGACATATGTGTTCAAGTATGTGTTGCTTATATGCTGGACAATGACATGTCATCTTAATTCTTTCAATTTTGTTATGCGCATGCATGATGTAAAAAGTCATGCATACTTTAAGCCAAAAGCAACACTTTGTGTCACTTAAAAGCCAATTATTTGATATTAACTTATGTCATACATACGACAAGTCTGACTGAGTAGCATGCAGATACATTTTTCTGAAAAAAAAGCTTAAAGTGAAGCAAGTTGCTACCAAGCTCAAAAGTGTGAATGCTATTATATGAATCAGGACACCGTATGCCTACCTTTCGATTTTGTAAGTTTTACTTGATGATTTGCTAACAGTCTGAGCTATATCAGTCAAACTTGCAACAGTAGTGTGCCTACACCTCAGCTGAAAAGTTTAATAGAGTTTAATTTACATCAACATTGTACGGTTTTCTGTTTTAACTATGCTGGACATAAAATTCAAACTACACACAGTGTCTTTGTGTGTTTAAATAGCTTGTTATCGTTTAAAAAGTTGAGTTGTTACTAAAGAACATTAGAATATCCCTTTTCACCTATGAAATACATATTTCCGCGCATTTACTGGTGATATACTATTTAAAATATCGTGAATTATAAGCAGCCAGCACATCACATAAAAATAGAAAAAATGTATGTATTTTTTTAAATAAACATACCATAGTTAGTATTCATTTTCTAAGTTTGATCATTTTTACCCATTTATAGCAGTTTTGAAGTAAAATTTGAGAAAAAGATTTTCATGTTTTCATTCCAATCCTGTTTTCACACTTATTTCTTCTTAGGTGTGTGATATGATATTTATGCAATACTATAAGGTCAAGGCAATCAATATTAATGGTAGTATTCAAACATTGACATTGAAATTTGAATACACAAAAAAGTAATTGACTCATGCCAGTTGCGTAAAATGAATAACAATAATTAATTTAAAACATACAAATGTAGCTCTTTGATTAAAAGACTGTTGTTTCTTTTACAATATTGATTCGAAGTGAGTTTTTTATCAATATTAAATGCCGATTTTAACAGGGAAATATGTTTGAATTATTTTGTTTAGTTGAGAAAGAATGCTTCGGCTCAAGTAAGTATTACTGTGAAATACACGGAATAAAATATAATAATGTAACGATATAGAATTATTCTAGCCCCTGCAATGAAAATGCAATTGTTGAGAAAGTGAATATACCATGTCCATCAAATTGTGGATAAGGAAATCCCAGCCTCGGGTTGAGATACGTAAAAAAAACTCGACAGGAATTTCCTTATCCGCATCTCATAAACATGGTAGATTCACTTTATCTAAACTACAGTGCAAATAATTGTGATTGCCATGTTATACTATATAAAACAAACAAAAGATAGTTGTCCATTGTCTGTTAAAAAAATAGTTTTTTGTATAGTAATTTAACACAACACAACCTTAGAATGATTGTTACATAGGTTTAGATGATTAAGGTTGTCATTAAAGTAACAGTTATAGGGTAAACGTATAATAATTTTCACACTTTTCAAAGCCAAAAAATGCCTGTCAGTTCATTATTTTTTGTGTGTACAGCATCCATTAGGTTGTATCACACACCCAGGGTTCTCCATTGACCATAACTAAAACAAGCAAGATAAGGAAGAGCTCTTAAGTTTCTAACATCTTTTAGACAATGCAATATGGCAGTATACTACTAAGTGGGCTGCACATTACACTAAATGGGAATTATTCACCAGTTTGATATTCCCAGTAGTTTATGAAACTACCTAGAACAGGAGATGTGGATGGGAGGATGAGGGAGTAAGGCGTCAATATACTATAATTACTGAACATGCCATCGTTATGTTTGTAATATCTTAAAACCTATATGCGATGTCTTGATATGCTGATGAACATGTGTTAAATATAAGAAAATCGTAGCACACTATTATTTTGTATATACTATTTTGTATCTACATGTCATTGACCGTGGGCCTACAACATCCTTGTAAATAAAATTGAAAGTAAGCATGATACTTTTTAACACACAATTACAATAAACAACAGGAAAATTGGCTAATAAACAGAATGTCAAACCAAACCAAACCAAACAGAACCTGTACTTTAAGATGTGTTTGCCGTAAGGTTGAATATACTTAATGAACACGACTAATTAGAAAAAGTATGTTTGCATGATCTAAAGTACCAGTGAATTCAGTACCATAGTTTTAATGGTTAACACCAGGTTTCTTTATATTTGTATAAAAAGCAACTACATTATTAATGACAAAATAAACCTGTTGTTTACCAAGAAATAGTATCAGTTTTGTTATAGCAATTGTAGTTATCTTTTGTACAGTTAACTTATAAGACTAAAACAAAAGATTTACAATTTTAAACAAAAAACATTGTAGTGGGGTATGCAACCATTTTTTTATGGATGCGTTAAGTTTGATCTACATCGAAACGAAAATTTCGTACAATGTTTTGTATACATTATTTTTTTAATACATGTCGTATCACTAACTGTAGTTGTATTTGTAACGTGTAAAACGTTCCTGTCTATCCTTAATACTGTTGGGGTGATCTTTATCTCCTAGGTCAGACAAAAGGTCAGGTAAGCGTGGCGGTGTATTCGTTTTAAATAACTGCATAGTATCTGGCGGAATAGTTAACGAATGTCATTTATCTTTCAAATTAAGAAGAGTTCGGATATAATCAAAACGGATTTCTTACTGTCAAGAAATGATCCTTTGTTATCCGTTTTTAACTGTCAATAGTAGCATTTTCTATTCCTTCTAAAATGATATATCATACTATTGTCAACTTTCCAATTTCAATATACTGCGGCGTAATAGAAATTGAACTTGCAATACGTCATGATAATGTTGTGATTCCTTGTCATGCATAAAGTAGTGATTATAACATTTCAAAATGGATTGTTATACTATTTATGCTTAGGATAGATTCTCTATCAAATATAAAATAAACATCATTCGATATAGCCTCAGTGTATGAAAATTTGTAGCTATAAAAATAATCTATAAAGTAATACTCATAAATATTTCCAACAATTAACAAATATACAGTTCTTGGCTATTTACGAACTTTAGAAGCGATTTGTTCTATTTGACATTTCAATAAACAGTTTTTTTATTAGCGGATGATGTATTTGCCATATATTTAAGATTAAAAACAATTCTAAAATGCTAACAAAAAGTTTACTGCAGTTGGTACATAGTTTACTAAGAAACGGTATTACGCATCAAACTGTTTCCGTTTAGAAGAAATAACATAACATAATGTTTTATTTCAACATCTATAGTATGTTTAAAATTTATGTTATATGTGAGTAAAAAAATGAATTAAAAGTATAAAGCAAATATTATAACGACATTTACATTAAATATTTTAGTGAAATAATATAAACATACATGTTTAACATCCTCGTCTGATACCATTTAAAATAAACATATGGAATATAATATTGCATTTCAATTTCATTTATGAGATTTATCATTGAGCATGAAGCTGTTATTTTGCTAAATCCTTCGTTACATTGATACACTTTAGGAAGTGATTGCGTACATGTACTTCTCTTATCAAAATTTAAATAATTCACCACAATTTATTATTAAATACATATGATAGATATCAATCAGTGCTATTTTGGGCATATATTTTGTTTAGTGTCAATAGCAACAATCTTAATCTCGCAATGAAAAGTTATCAAAACAACTATGGAATGTACACATTTTTCTCAATTTGGCAAATTAAGATATTCATAATGAAATAGTAGAAAACCTGAATGGGGAAATTAAAACTGTGAAATTAAAACATGTATGTAACATGAGAAGAATAAAGCATTCTGTTCGCTAACAAACCAAAAACTGTTTTCTTTTTAAACATTGAAATGCTTAAAGGATTGAATGTTTAACTGCATGATTGTAACTGTTGCTTCTATGAGAAAGATTAAGAGACCGAGAGACAAATAGAAACTAGTATGTTTCTATTCAGAGCAACTGATATTTCTGGTATATGTAGACTCTCAAGAGGTTACGATAAACAGCTTATTTAACTTTTTATCGTACTTATTTATAGCTAATTTATGATATAATTATAGTTAAAATGTAGCAATACTGACCTTTTTATTCATTTTGGAGCCAACACTTTTTCATAACTACTATATTTACACCGCCTCCTACCGGAGCACATCAACTCATTACGATTGGAACCGCAGCGTTGTACTTATTTTTAGCAGGGTTTTTAGAACGAAATCTTTTTCCAATTTACACTGCTTATCATTACGATAATCATAGTCTTGAGATAATTCATAATTGTCAATTCTATTTTTGTTTCATGCCTCTCCTAGTGACGCCAGATCATTAATATGTATATGTAGGTTACACTATTGAGTGTACTTTAAATATTGTATTGACAAATCGGTCTGCCAGGTAGCTCAATAGGCAGAGCAATCCAAAACTGATGTTTTGTATTTGGGGAGGTTCTAGGTTCAAATCCTGGTCTGGCAGTACCAATTGTCTTGCAAAAGTCCCGATTCCTTTTATTTTGTAACATATGATCTAGTTTCTGTTTAAGTACATGTGGTTTGAAATTGCAATAATATTGTTTCAATGAGACAATACAACTAAAAATTACATTTTGCTGTAAAATGCATAGCTATAAATTTATCCATTAGATAATTGTAATATGACAGACAGAGAGAAACAGAAGTAAAACTGGCATTTAAGCTATGTAGTATAGAGAAAGTGAAACCAGAGCCACAATTTATGAATATGAATATGAATAATAAATTTGGATTGAGAGAGATGTTAGGCACGATGTTAAAAAATTAACTGCACGACTGCTTTACTTTTTTAGTTACATCGAAGTAAAATGTATAATCGTTGTATCACAACAAAACTGTATAAAGTAAAATAACGTCAGGGTCATGCTACCGTTGAGAATATCACTTAGATGATCTGTTTCAGAAGTGCAAACCATCAATCGGTATGCGCAAATATTCCAGTACAGTTACGGTTGTAGTCAAGTTTTTATAAATGTTATCACTTGCATGTTAAGTCAGATCACTATATCATATGAACCAGTGTAAATATAATAATAATACTATAGTGTGTCTCTAATATTTTCATCATAAAGTCTTGGAAATTGATTCACAACAGAGTTTGTATCAACTGCATTATGTAAATCTTTATCAGAGTGCAATAATAATCAGTAATACCATAAAACACGTACTCGCAAGGACATTTATTGCCACCTTATTTGCATCTGGAAATGCCAAATCATAAATTGAAACAAATGGACAAGTCAATTTATGTTCACGATAACATTGAATTCGCGAGTCGAATCAAATAGGGAAATACGTCCTAATGAATACACAGTAAAAAGAAAGTATGCTGCAATGCCGCGGTATATGATCAGATATAAATATATATTTTTGCAAATCATTGTGCATGTAATAAGACACACATATCAAACACTTTTACTAAACCAGACGTAAGATTCATAAAACTCTTTAAAATATTCTTATACAAATCACGGTGACACAGCTACAAATAATAATGCTAATCAACAAGTTTACGCTTAAAATATGTCGGTAAAATTGTCATATCAAATAGTAATAATAAAAACATGTACTTGATTCAAGATACCTAAAGTTAATTAAAATGAATTGGATGTAAAGGCTCTTCAACCAACTAATATAGATAATGTCAATGGTAATGTCAGTGAGATCTTAAATAGCTTATTTCTAGTTATACACCTTTACTTAAGACTTTCTAATGAACAAAACACTTTTTTTTTGTATATGACATATCTTCAGTACATTATTATAAAATTACTGACATTTTCATAAATTGCACTTTGTATTGAGAATAAACAATTGTGCAATGGATTATAAATTCGCGCTTCTTCAATATTTTTTATCATCTGACAGAAAATCAAATATGATGAAATCAGATATTTTGTGATATACCGCAAACGGTTACTCTTTGCCTTAAATATATTGATCTAATACTTGAGAACACTACTATGTAAGAAGGCTCTGTCACTATGTAGCTAAGTATTTTCGCAACTTCTTAACAAAAATTTTTTTTATAAAGATTAGCTCAAAATACATTTGGCGGTAATGATTTTGCAATTTTACCATCAGTTCATAATTAAGTAACAGACATTCTTTGTCAGATTATCTAGTAGAGAAATAATATAAAACACAAACACTTCAGTCAATGAATTGTTATTAACAATCTGGATGCTATTGCTTTTTTGTATGCACATTTTAATCAAGCCGAAGCTTACGGAGGTTTTGTGTTGAACACTTGTAAGTCAACTCAAGACGGCCGTAGAAACAACTTCCTTTAGTGGTGTTTTATTACCATTTATTGCTCAATGAATAAACCTATCGCACAGCATCGCGTAGATCTCTTTATAACGCTTGTGATGAAGAAGCAATGGATTATAATAGTTTCCTCTTACTGAAGCAAGAACATCAAACTGTTGATGTTCCCGATGACTTAATCGTACGGTTTGTTTAAACTTATGTACTAAATTTGTGTAAATTTGGATATATTTTGGAGTACTATGGTACTGTATAAACTGTAATATATTGGCAATAAAACTAGAGACGTAAAGTAACTGAAATACTTGCAGTTTAAAATAAACTGTTTAAGTTGTACTCTGGTCCTGCTTCACTTTTTGTCGTTTCACAGACATACAAAGAAAAACTAATTTATTCTGAATGTATTAAAAGTTGATTAGATCAATAAATCAGAAGTGTGTCGGGTATTAATGCATTAAAATATACATTACGTTTTAATGCCTGTCACAATGTTTTTCTTACCTGTATTGTTTTATAGAGTTATCAAAATGTTCATATTAATATTATATACATTGTTTGTGGAAGGAAACTTCAACTTGTGGTGCGGCCCATGTTTAAATGTCTTACTGCATTTTCGTTTTTATCTCATGAAATATCAAACCACAGTAAAAGAAATTTCAGGTTCGAGCTGAAGATTTGTGTGATATGTTTTATTCATTAAACAACGATGTTTTATTACAACATGGTTAACACAGTACTGAATGACCTGGGATATGTTGTATAATACAACAGTACAATAGTACAATATAATCAGACGACGGACGCTTTTGCTATTCATCGTTTGACAAGATTTATACATTTTGAACAGACTCGTTTTACAGGTAGTTTTAAAACAAGCAAATTTAAACTGACAAAAAGTACTTAAACTGTTTCAACTTTATATAGATGCTCAATGTTACCCGTGGTAACCATCTCAAACATTTACAAACGTTTTAAGATCATGACTCTCCGTACATTTATTTCACAATGGTTTTATACTTTCCAAAGTCATTTGTTACAAGGGCTTCGACAAACACGAAATAGAATGGTCGAGTAAATGTGATTGCGGTCATAAAATTAAATGATGTCTTATATATAAAACATCTATATTGTTATGTAAATATGAAAAAAAATGAATTTTCCAATATTGTTTATTTTGAGATTGATTTAAACACAGATTTGAAAACTAATCAAACTCTAGTACATTGTTTTCTTTGCTGAAAATGTCCGTTGAAGTATTTGTAACCTTGTTTTATTCATCAAAACTTCCTCACTTCTACAGCGAAAATGCATCCTTTTATATACCGTATGAGTAATATACGTTATTAAAGCATTACTGATCCAGTCAAATTTAATATGTATACTTAAATAGGACAACCATAGAATATATCTGTGCATCTTGTGTCTATAGTAATTTATGTATAGAAAATAAAGAAATGTCTATTGCTTGATATATAAGTGTGTATAAATCATTAGATCATAATATCACAATACATTTAAAAATATATATCTAAAAACTGTAAAACGTGAACATATTTGATGTCATTGCAACAAACAATAAAACTTGCTTTAAGAACAACAGATTTTTTTCTGAAATCGAAACAAAGAATGTGTGAATGAGTGCTTCTTACACAAAGAAGAATGTTAAAACAACTAGGGTAGTATTCTAACTTAAGAAATAATCTATGGCTTGGAGTGCTTTATCGAAATTGAAGCATTCCCCGGAGGTGATGTGCCTGGCGGAATAATTCACGAGGGCGAAGCCCGAGTGAATTATTACGCAGGCACATTACCGACGGGAAATGCTTCAATTTCGATAAAGCACTCCAAGCCATAGATTATTTCGATTCTCAGAAGCCTTTTTTTTTAAACTATCGTAACTACTACGGACCTTTTTTTCAGTTCGGCGGTAATGTGTAAAACAGCATAAATAGTAGCTGTTGGAATTCACTCCCCTATTCGGGCAACCATTCAAGATATCAAACATAACTATATTATACAAACTTATTTTAGTTTAATCATCTAATACATAAAATATAAAAAGAAATACCTGACTGACATTATGCTGAAGACGTCAGATTCAGAACCTAACAAAGCAGCCAATCGATTTAAATGCGTACCGTTAATTTGAACTGTACAACGTTTTAACGTGGAGTAATGACGTCAGTGTGATGACGTAAATGTTTTCATTCATAGTTTTGTCTCTCGGAATCAAAAAATTGTATGACTGTTAATCCTGAATTTCTTGGCCTTTTTTAAGGAAAACAAGGTGAGGGTATTCTAAGGCTTACTTGACGCAATCAAAGATAATATTTAGGTTCTTAAACAAATCTTTTTCATGCGACTGATGTATTTATACTGATATTATTTCCATTTCTATATTTTATTTTTGCGCGGGAGTAAATAAGAAAAGTCGGAAGGAGCTACTTCCATGTCCGAAACTCCGCCTACTTTTCCGAGTGCTTTAATCATATTAATGCACTCGAATTGACTATAGAAATATACCGTAGGCATATTAGAATAATGCTTTCTAATTCAAAACTCTAAATGCAAAATGATCAGGAAATATACTCCAGTATAAATAACACATTTTTTTTATTCATATTCATTAAGTGATATCATGGTTTGGAAACTCGACCCTCACTACGTCTGGTCTGATTTGAAATTTCCTCGTGTGTACATTAACATTTTGCTCCTAATTGATAGTTTAGAAGCGGGTCATAAACTACATGTGTATTGAAGCAATCAATTGTGATCCAGTGATCTGTCTGCCTAATGACCTTGGACGTAACCTTAAAAACGCGCGTTTCTCTGAAGCAATGCATATTTTGTTTGTACGTGAGTAGGGAACTGACCGTGTCCGATTTTCTCTGATCTTTTATCCATACTCTGTCTCCCTTGCGAATCTAAGGTAGATTTCGAGCGCGATGGCGTTTATTGTTATGCTTCGTTTACCTTTGTTTAGCGACTGTTCCTTAAAAGCAACACTGACCGTGTTAATTCTTTAGGTTGTGACTTCTCTAAATTTATGGAAACCGATGACTGCAACTTTTGTCCAATGATTAGTTATGTGGGTGTAAATGCATTTTGTAAATAGATTGTTCGGTATGGCAATAAAATCAATTACGGATCGTCTGCGTTTTTAAGCAATTATTTTATAGTTATTTTACCGCTCTCTCTCTGCTGCTTAATTATCCTGACTATACCGTACATCAGAGCGAAATCCCTGAATGCGGGATAAATACAATGAATGTCTCTATTTTATCAAGCCTATAATTTGAGGTTGGCAAAAACTTGATTGTTTTATCTACAAAGCCATCACTATCTATAAACAGAGCTATGTCATGTTGAGAGTGGCTAATAAGCGGTGTCCTAGATAAACAAACAATCTGGGACGAATAATTGGAGGTGAATCTGAAATACATTTTGCGCCGAAAAACGGCTTTGTGATCGGTCTCTAGTTTTAATCTTATATCTTTAAAAGAAAATGCAAATTTTGCACCAGCCCACGTTATACGTTAAATATGAACGTAACGGTGTTCAGTCTCAGATAATGAGCTTACATAAATTATTTGACTGTGTATTTGCCTTATCACTGCTACCAGACCATACGAAGAACTGTCGGCAAAAACAAACGTTTCTATGTTTTAAACATAACGAACTAATAGCCTTCGTGAACTAAGCTATGTCTTTATGCACCAAAAGCCTGTGTCTTTGAGTAACACAAGTATTGGCGAGAATTGACGGGTCGGCCGAAAATATTCATCAATTGATGAGCAGGTTTCGAACCACATCTGTGGTAATTACTAGTTGTCTGTTAGTATAGAGGTTATGTCATGTTTGTCTTTTGAAGATTTGGTATATTTGTGCCGTTACAGTATCTACCCTTATGTCTCCTGACTGGGACCTGACCACATCGTGTTGTGCTTAGATATATTTATTTTGTTTAGCCTGTACAAAAGCTTTTTCATTGTAAATTCAGGACGTGACTCCATTTCTTCAGATAGTTAATGGTCTTTTCAACCAAGCTACTATCCGATCTCTTATACGTTTCTCACGCAAAACGCAACACTCAAAATGTTCTGCGAAATAATACAGGGCCGTCACGAATGATTCTACACTTTTACCGACTGCTCATAATTAATATTTTATAAAACTGCTATTTGACAATATACCTTTACTTTCCTCTGACACTGTTAAAAGGTATTAAGTAAATAACATGGGTATCTGTTTTTTTTATTTATTTAATAAACTGCCTGATGTTGCTTGTATGCTATCCTAGTTCATAACCACCAATAGAAGGGATTCACATGACTCATAAGTTAATCATCTCAAGTTCCCACGCTTATATTACAGATACATCACTGCCTATTGGAATAATCATACAAATTAAAGTTTGACTATAATATCAAATTATTCAAACACTGAAAAAGGCGCATGGATTTAAATTATTCTAAAATGATGCTGATGTTATTTTCATTAATGAAAAGCGCATATTCGAAATTAAATTGAAGTCTACCGATTCCTTGGGACAGCATGTAGTTGAGTGATTTTACTTGAAAGTACTTTATGGGAAAGATGACATTGAGAGAAAGGTATTTATCACAGAAATATAACTTTACTTTTCCCAATCTTTAAATTATCCTTCTTCATAATGTGATACTATCTTGAATACTACTTTGAGAAAACAGTACTTATGTTTCACATTTGACTTTGCATTAATAATTAACAACTGTGTGTAACATTTGTTGCATAGTTAATATATTGTCTACAGTTATACTGATTTGTAAATAAAGTGATTGTTATTGCTTGCTTGTAATCTTACATTAATTCACACATTTATTAACGACTTTTTCATTTTTAATGGATAAACATAAATCTTAAATGTTATCTGTAGAGATGTAAAACTAAAACATATTTTTAGATTATTAGATTTTTAGATTATAGTCTTAATTACGCTCAGCAATATATTATGTTTAAAGGTGAAGGTGGTGCATGTACTACCCGATCAAACTCTCCAATACTAACGCATTGATACACCTTGTCACAAAAAATTGCTACGTTCGTTTTCCTTCTTAACTGACAACTAACGATATGTATATAATGCATTTTGAACTAAATCGTACTGGATTACTATTTTAGATAGACAGTGACGTTTATATAACAGCTTCTAAATGAACAGTAAGTAAATGGCACTGATCTATCTAGATAAAATTCTCATTCAAAGAAGGGCAGATCTATCCCGCACTGTACGAACGTGTATAAATTTAAACCGGATCGATTAAATGTGTTGCCAGTAGTACACGAATACCGAAAGATGACCATCAGATGACATGTCTTTGTTAGTTGAAATGACGAATATAGAAGATCTCCTTCTGCTCATTTGTAAATATGTGTATTCAATAGCAACTTTAAGTTAGCTTTCAGGATGGATATACTACAGTTAATTGAAAATAAGAAATTAATGAATTGTTCATTCAGTATGTTTATATCGTATTGGCTAATAAATTCAAATTGCCTGTTCACTTCACTTAGTAAACACTAACTTGTTAATGCCAAGTCAAACCAAAACTGAAAAGGCATATATTAATTTGACAATTTATATGTCCGTGAGCATAACACACGTTGATGCCAAAGTCTACATATACTGTACCACAATTCACGGTACCTACATTTATCTAAATTGCTTCCTTATCCAATAAAGAACACGGTAGTAACAAGAAAATGGACACAAACAAATCTGGCTAGTTATTGATTTTGATTAAATTAGTGAATCAAAGAAAAGAACATTTTTATTATTATGTTATTTATGAATTAAGAACAAAAAACGAAACGAATTTGCTGGTCTTCCAATACTGTTCCTTTCTTTCAATGATTTAAAAGCTGTCGTACAAACTAGCCAGGAACCTTTCAGTCAGACATATGAACATGCATTTCAAATTTCTAATGCACAAATTCATTTTAATGAAAATACCTCCCCCCCATCGAAAAAAGGAGCATGTCTAAAAATAATGATGCAAAATTACACTGAACTACTTACAAAAGATCTCCTTTTGTGTACAAACAGCCTTGGTAATGTAAAATATTTACAAATACTACAAGGTATGCAGATCATGCAGAGCATGTATTGATTTTAAAGGATCATTGTAGGTAATCGTCTCCCTTTAAACAGGTATGAAATTGTAACGTACACGTCTATTGTATACAGATAGTAATGCATACATTCATTGAAAGGTTTTTCTTTCGGAGTAAGGTTGTATAATAGTCATGGTAGATCGTCTCAGCTAGTATTATAACATTTCCATTCCATTTGCAAGATACTGGTCGATGGCTTATGGTTCTTATTTCAGATCTCAGATCTCTTGGTGTGAATCTCCGTCAACATGCTAAGCTTGAAAGAAAATGTTTAAACGGAAAATGTTGGCCATATATACATGTAGGAAGCTGTAGCAAACGTCTTTAAAAGCAAATACAAATTTTAATGGCATCATTTATTGAAATTAATCAACAACATACCTGTGAGAGTGACAGTCTGATTACTCTCATAATGGGCTGAAGAGCATCTGTCATTCTCTAATATATGTAGACATAGAAGTCTTCAACAAACTAGAAAATAGTAGCTTTTTAGAGTGGACATATTCCGAAGAAGGACAACACGGACTTATTGTTGCTGCAGTACAAGTCACCAAGCGCCTTGAAAATTAATAGCCATCTGACCTAATTATATAATTTATGTTAAAATCAAACTCGGTAAGTTTATTACATTATGTTTATATTGGATATCAATTTATTTCAAGGATAATTGTGTTGTTAAAACACTAGTCGCGTAAACGATAGAACCAACCAAGAGCAACAATTTGTCAACCAAGAGGTCATAGACTCAAACGAAATCGTATCCCGCTTATTTCTCTTCAAAGCTCACCAGTAATAGTTTTTCATAAGAAGCGTTTGGTAAAATATTTGCTGATATAGTATATGTGACTTTCCACTCATATTAAACTATCATCTTGAATCAACTAAAAAGAAAAGATCATTCTAGGAATAGTTTTGAAAATTAAATACCTACTCAAAACTTCATCAAGTATTCCAACGGCACAGTTTCTGTTTAAAGGGAGAATATGCCATGCAAATAACTATCCTACTAACCAGTACATCACTGCATGATTTACACACCTTGCTATAGTATGATTATTATAGATATGTCCCATCCAATGTTAAGTTTTGAATACATGTGTTTATTTCCATCTGTTTATATAACGTTATACCTTAAAAAAAATAATTTCAGAAAAATCTTTTAAAAAATAAAATTTTAAAAAAAAAAAAAATAAAAAAAAAAAAAAAAAAAAATAAAAATAATAAAAAAAAAAAAAAAAAAAAAAAAAAAAAAAAAAAAAAAAAAAAAAAAAAAAAATGGCAAGGTGTATAAATCATTCAGCGTTGTATTGGTTTGCTGAACCGCTTTTTATGAGGTCTTATCTCCCTTTAAACATACTTATGCCGAAATAAGTTCAAATATATGCCGCCTTTAGATTTTACTGCATATCATTTGTCAGTACAGCTCGTAATAAGTAGTTGATTATTCAACCTTATAGATACACGGATTGCATTTTAGACAATGTAGCGTTTTCCCCTTTTAGCGTTATGCCAGCAAATACATATTTCATTGTACTCACATAAGGGGAGTAACGGAAATGGCAAGCATTACATTTTCTGCAAATAAATTATTCTATTTGATCTCCTATAACAAGAGTATAACATAATTTATGTAATTCCCTGCAACAAAGGTGGTCGAATGTTTCTGACATCTATGATATAATCTTTGTTACAAAATAGTAGTCTCTGAAAGGACAAAAACAGCATAGTTGTCGCCACAAGTGTTGAGACATCAATTAAATAGCAATTTTTTGTTTTAGACAACACGTCTTCTCTGGTAGGTCGGCCGTTTATACTGATTTATCTAGGCGTACAATTTTAATTCAACATTTCATCTCGCCTTTGTACAGCATCATTTTCCTATTTGCAATTACAACCATATTGATTGCTTTTCTGTGCATAACAAGCACTCAGAAAAAGTTGTGTAATGTTTCAACCCTATTGGCTTCCATTGTTTTTGTTGCGTAATCTAATCTTAAATACTTTGCTGCACATATTATTAATACTAGTACAACAAACGTTTTTGTGAGTTCAAGTCTTGTGTACCGTTATTTTCCCAAAGTTTTTCTAGAGGATTCTGTTACTTTTGCCTATTGCCATTTTCAGTTTTCTACAACATTTGTGACATAAAATATTCATCTACACTATTTTTTCTATAACTAAGGAATATGTGTTAAGTTGATCACAATTTAGGACTTTACATGTTTCGTGTATAACGGAAAGATAGCTTTTCCAAACATTTAAAAAATCAACATTTGCAAACTGACCTCTGGCGCAATAGCATTGCCTTTAGGAAAGAAGTAACACACGTCGCTAGATCAGTCTCTAATATACGTGAATGAGATTTTAATTTACGTTGCATGATAGTCATCGTTTGTTTATGTAATAAAGACATTTGCAAAATATTGGTGTATTTGATGACTTCATCACAGGGATTGTTATAAATAATGCTTTGATTAAACAGTGCGTAAAAAGTACTAAGTGATCTGTTGTAATTTGTCAAAAATGTAAGCGGTGGTAAAAAGAAGTTAATTAGGCAAATACAACCATTTTTATCTTCGAAAATAAAACATCATTTTGTACTTGTGTCCTTATTGCTCGATGGTCATAGAAATAACCATGAATGTACATGTAATAAGCCGATCGCTTACTAGCGCATTTTCAAAACCTAGAATAGCCTTGAAACTGGTCATTGGCAGGTAACGTAGTATTCATCAATCAGTCTAAGACAGGCCCTTGTCGAAACAATTATGAACTTAGTTAGTTTTGTACATCTACGCCAATAAGCAGCACATGTATGTAGAGGAGGTCATGCAATCATTTATCATGTCATTATGATGTCACCAGTAGCAAATTAAAAACAAAAGAATATATAATTCACAATAATGTTGACGGCTTTCCTTAAAAATGTTTTTTTTAGAAAAACTTATTGTTAGTGCAGATACACTTTTGCACCAACTAATTTATTGCATATTCAAGGATCTTCACAGCAACAATTCTAGCAAGTGCACCAACCACCGTTTTTGTGCAAAAGCATGTTGAATTGCAGTTTGTTGTGTTCATTGTCTGACATAAAGGGTCTTTTCATCAAAATACAGCTTCTAAGCTTAAATGATTAATGAAAAGTGATATTTGTCACCTGAATGTGCCGAAAGGTGATTTCCAAACAAACGTCAGTTGCATGAATGTTTGCTTCAAGATGACAAAGTTTGAATGTGATCTATTACAAACAGTCTCAGTATCGGTTACGGACATATGTTTTTTTTAGTATAAACGGTTTTATCAGTTTTCATTATGTAGACATATATTTGGAGAAATGGTGAATGCTTTTGTACAAATGTACATATAGACATTGAACATCGATATGTGTGATTATTTACTTTGCTGCTGCAACCTACTTCATAGTTATGGAAACCGTCTGGTTAAATCTGGATCACCCTTGTACGTGATCTTGCAAAAACAAGCTATTTGTTCTAAGCGTAAACGTATTTACCAAACTTTGAATATAACATGATTATTTATATTCATGCTTCAAGAAGCAAATGATAAATCCACAAAAAGGTTAATTACAAATGAAACGAATTATCAATATATATTTCATTTCCTCTCATATGTGCGAATGTCCACGTTAAACAATCCATCTTCTTACTTTTGTTCTGCACTTCAAATGAGACGATACGTTCAATTATATTGCAATAAGAAAACGTTAAAGCTAAATAAGGTACAATAACGGACTGATTTTGTTCGAATATCGAGATTAATTATTAATCGAAATTTCATTTTTCTCACCAATGTCCGACCTTAATGTTTGTTTTGCTATGATTGCAGCTATAGAAGTATTTAGACAATCGGTAACATCATTCTCATTCCAAAACATAGTTAGCGAATTATATACATGTATTGCATAAATAATTTTGTCATAAATGTTAGAATTAATCCCAAGCAAACCAAACGTAGCGCTTAATTTAGTTAACTGAAGTTATACTGTACATGTCTTCCAATAACAATAATTTACATTCAACCTAATTGACCTAACAGTAAATTTAATTCACATTGTAGGCATGATTTATGTCAGGTATTTCCAACAAAAATGAAATCTAACGACAATCAGAGAGCATTGCCCTTACTGGATAATCATTGATGTGACTAGATAAAGATATTGAAAGTATCAGAGTACACACATTCGTAAGGTTTATTTCGTCAAAATTATGTAATTTGCAACACATCTTAAACAAGACTTAGTGTTTGCTTTGCTTTATAAAGTTAACTTATTAAAGTATAAATGATCGAACCAAGTAATACTGTTATGGTGTATGCAAACATTTTTTGTGGATTTGTTAATTCTGATTTACATTCAAACGAGAGATTTCTGTAAGGTTTTGTAAACATTGTATCCTAATATCCATGTCGTATGACTATGTAAAGTGTAATATGTTCCTGTCTCTCCTAAATACTACTAGGTTGATCGGTATCTCCCAGGTCAGACAAAAGGTCAGGTTAGCGTGGCGGTTCATTTGTTTCAAATAACTACACAGTATCTTGCGGAATTTTTGGCGAATGTGATTGAACTTACAGATTTAGAACATGTTGGATATAACCAAAACATATTTTTCAATAAACAGATATACTGAACAACTTTCAATGGATACATTAATTTTACTGCCCAAATTGACACTTAAGTGTGGGCAGATACGCGTATGATTCACGTTTTAGTGTAATATGTCCTATTGTTTCACAGACAAATGTCTCTCAGACAAAGCAACTAGTATGAATATGAAACAACAGGTCTCTTCTCCTCATCGAAATTCGACACAAAGTGGCAAGTCTTGGAGTCAAATTCCTTTAAATGGTACATGTAATAAAGAAACATATCAAATTATATCCGAGAAGCTTTTCTAAAAGTTCATGACAACACTGGCTTCGACAAATGTTGATGCCTATATAAATCATGGTGATAAATCAGCCATATTTGCTCCTGTTTTAGAGGAAACGGATTAACTTGAACAGTTATGAACATGGCCGAGCTTTCATCATGTGAAAATATTTTAATAGTTTGACAAATGGTTACTGAAAAGATTCTAGGAATTTACCACAGGACTATGCAGAATAAGTTGTTATCCTTCCATGTGGTTAGGTGGTCAAAGGTTACCAAGGAAGGGTCTCTGTTAAACTTTTTAAAATGGGTTCATCTCCTATGAAGATTTTATAAGTTTGACATTATCAATGATTATAAAAGAAAAGTTACTATGATTACTATTCGCACCAAAAATTGTGTTCCTCTATTTTGGACAAGAAGTGTTTTCCTTCTGGTTCTGCACCAAAATAAATCCTACTGACTGGTTTGATGTTAGATCGCAAAAATACTTCCAAATAAGTTTGACTGCAAAATGAAATCCAAAATAATATTTTCACAAGATTTAAGTTTTGAACACAAAAGGTTTTCCTTTTTAAACACTCTTTGTGACTGTCATACTATCTGCATGCCTAAACAATATCTTCGTAAAGTTACTTTTAGAAATTTAGTTTCAGATGTAAGACAAGGCATGTTAATCACACAGGGCATACATTGATATTACAGGATCGTTGTAGGCACCGGCCTCCTTTTAAAAAAGCGGTATATTGTTTTGATGGATGGCTCTGTAATACACAATTAAGAACTCATTTATTTTTTTGAAATGCAGCAAGCTCACACACACATATATATAATAGTAAATGGTTCAAAATTTCTGAAAATCTCACCGAACATCTATTATTGCATATGATCAATAAAAAACTGAAAGAATATGACAAATTTATCTACATCCTTTTACAAAACTTATACTTTATTATTTTTAAAAGATGGCAACTTTTGCAATTTACCGCGTATGCGAAATTACTTCTATTTTAATGTTAGGCTTCGTTTACATACAACAAGTTTCTTGTACAAGACATTAAAGATAAGGCAAAGTTATGACTTGTACAAGAAATTTTTCTACACAAGATCTAGCAAGAATTGCTTTGACAATTAATCACAAAATACAGGGAAGATGTTTCAGCACATAATATTGTCTTTAGCATGCAGACGAGTCTCTGAATTTTTAAAGAAAATATGAAATTAATGGATTATGTTTTTAAAAAAATGCATTAAGTGTTCTTATCGAGAAAAATCTTTAATTGAATGACCAATACATATTAAAATGGCTTTTAAATTTCATCTTAAAAACTCTCTTTTTTGTTCAGTATGATAGTACTTTGCACAAGTATCATATAAATGTTCCCTTTTTTGGTATAAATTGATCAGTTGGTCAACTTTGTCCTTTGACCAAGCCATTGTGTACAAAATTTTAAAAAATGTACCTGAATTACCTCTCCCACACCTGTTTTTCCCATTAAACACTTCTTATCAGTAATTTGACAGCCAAGATATTGTGAAAAAATAGAACAGGCTCTATTCTCGTGCAAGAAAATTATCACATATTATGTCACATAAATTCTGACAAAAGTTGCTCAAATGTGGGTGTTTACATATGAAAAATTCTTAAAAAGACATAAATAGTACTTATCTTAATGTCTTGTACAAGAAACTTGGAAGGTGTAAACCCCCACTTAGTCTCCTTTTTCTAAGTACAAATACATGCTCTATTGAAATAATAGTATGTTGTTACAAATTATTTATTAGCAAACTTTGAATTTAGAATAAAATATTCATATATAATGTTAATATTATATGTAAATGTTTGAAATTAAACGACAATAAATTAAGAGCTTGAAATATACTTGGTTTAACATCTGATAAATATATGTTCTAAAAAGGGGTCAACAAAATGCATGACAATGAGTTTCTGTGCCCTTTTAGTTCTCTCTGGGAAAAAAAACCCAGAACGAATCATTGCATCGGTATGTATAAACGTAAAATAATTCGAAGAGCGAGCGACAGAAAGGTTGAAACTTCATAAACCTGTCAGTATCAGTAAATTCATATTTGCACAAGAACTGTCTCATGTGTAAATCGAATTAATAAAGCAAACTTTGAGTCTATTGTTTCATTGTCAGGATACACGTATGCATCAACTCTACAGAGACGTGTTACAGCTCAGCAACACAATATAACTCTTAAAGATTGTATAGTTAATTCAAAGAGACTTGGTTTAGTTCTTCGCAACACGAAATCCATTAACTGTTGTATCAACGGATACTTATAAAAGTTTCTGTCTTCATTTTAAGCTGCTTTTACTGTCATTATTTTGGCAATAATATAAAAATGCCGAAATGGATTGACGTGCTTATTGAAAAGTGTTTTATATGGTGTAAGTGCTGTGGATTGGTGAAAAGGGAAGACAGATATTCTCCACTTGGGACATAAGTGCAGAAGACAGGAAATTACTTAAAATCTTAAATGTACCTTGTCAGTAGAATGGACAAACTTTTTATGAGGATCTTTACATAATATACACAAACTCAAGCCCAATACTTAGACTGCAGACTTGCCTGAGATTTAATCTCATTAAATTAGTCCTAGCTATGAACTCAACCTCTATTTACACAAAAGAATATGTGGTGAATAAATGCACAGATGTATTTTATGGAATAAGTCAGTTACCCGGGGAATGTTTACACCCCAAAGCTCTGAACAATGCAAAGGCCCCACTATCCAAATAAAACTTTAGATGATATCTTGCCTGAACTGTCAAACGCCACAGTGTTTTCCAAATTTGATGCGGGTAGTGGTTATTTGTCCATTAAATTTACAGAACAGTCATCATATTTGACAACGTCCAACACACCCTCCATATGTACAGATGTTTGCGTTTGCCCTTTGGCATTTGTGATGTCAATTATCTCTTTCAGATAAGAATGGATCAGTGCCTCGAAAACCAAAGGTGTTAGGACAATTGATTGTTTTGTTGTTTATGGCAAACATCATGACGAACATGACCGAAATCTCGACAAACTTATGATAAGATGTCGAGAAATGGGCATACAACTAAATCCCGTCAAAACAGAAGTAGGCACATCCGAGATACCGTTCTTTGGTCATCTCCTAACCTCCCATGGTTTAAAAATGGACCCTTCAAAGATCCGGGCAATTCAACAAATGCCTGCGCCAACATCAAAGTCAGAACTTCAAACTATATTTTGAATTACATACCTACAAAGGTTTGCACCTAACCTATCTCAAATTACAGCACTATTAAGATGCTAAGTTAAGATGGAATGCGCCCCAGAAGAAACACCTACAAAAGGTCAAAAATATTATCACGAAGAGCCCTGGGCCTGTACGTGCATATTTCGATAAAAAAAGGAAGTTACCTAACTAGTAGATGCTTCAAAATATGGTGTTGCGGCAGTTCTTATGCAAGATAGTAGGCCAATATCATTTGCATCAAAGTCACTCAGCCCAACTGAGGTCAGTTATGCTCAGACCACCAAAGAGCTATATGCTATCCTATTTGGATGTAAAAGATTCCATCAATACGCAAAAGTATTAAATGTCAAAGTGACCATAAACCGATTCCGTCCATATGGAAGAAAGCGCTACAATCAGCACCATTTCGCATGCAGCGCATGCTTCTACGGCTGCAAAAAATATAATATAAAGTTAATATTTATACCAGGTAAAAACATTCCACTTGCAGATACATTATCTCACAAATAATTATCTATAAATACTAAAAGTGTCCAATTTGCATCGAGCACAGGTGCTCAAATGCAAAAGAGCCATTACAGCCTACAACAGTACCTGATAGATTATGGCAAGTCTGTTCAACAGACTTGTTTCACCGAAACAACAGTGATTATATTATGTTGGTTAATGCATACAGCAAATATTTCGAAGTAAGCCAGCTAGCAAATACTAGGTCAAAATGAAAAGATACTTCAGCAGGCATGGGATTCCAGAGACATTGTATTCAGAGAATGGGCCTTGTTATGCAAGTTTTGAGTTAAATGAGTTCTCTAAACAGTATGACTTCTTGCATGTAACGTCATCTCCAAGTCATCAGTCGGGAAATGGTTGGGCTAAGATAACAGTGAAAACAATCAAGTCACTGTTTACAAAGACAAGACAGGCTGGGAAAGATCCTTATCTGGCACTCCTTGAATATAGGAATGCCCCATTAACATGCGGGAAGTCCCCTTCACATTTATTAATGAGTAGACAGCTCCGGTCAACTCTACAATTAATTTTCAAGAAACTTGAGCCTCATGTGCCCAATAATCAAATCATAAAAACGAAAGTGGTTAAGTCAATGGAATTCATTTTGACCAATCTACTTAACCCTGAAACCCTTAAAAACTGGAGAGGCTGTAAGGATAAGGCAAGGCAAGCATTGGTAACTAGCCACAGCTGAGCAAAAAGAGCATGATAGATCATATATTGTGGCACTGAAAATGCAGCCTTTTACAGAAGAAATAGGCGCAACCACCTCAAATCAAATGAACAGTCCATTCAAGAACTAGATCATAATATAACGTTATATACTCCTCCCATTCAGCATCAACACAACTTCAATAACTTTGTGCCTACTCCCGTGGTAAACAAATTGCCTGAAGAGTTAAAGACTCCCAGTCAGACAAGAACAACCCAGAATCAAACTATATATCTTCAGAAGCCAAACAGTCGCATGTCAAAACCTATTCACCTATATTGACGCTAGATTGATTATTATATGCTTATAATACATTGTAATATTAGTATAATTGCTGCTTAAAGCATCTAACGTTGAACATTTGATGAGCAGATCCATTACAATTATTCGGGATGTAATGCATGTGTTATCATGAAAAGGTTCAATGCAGGTGAAATTGGAGCAATACATAATCAATCAACTTGACATTACCATGTGACAGTGTGGACAGTGTGAGTACACAACTTCTCTTATAAACTTTATAACCGAGAGCATAACACCACCAGAGTTGAACAGTTTATGAATAAAAGACTTTCTCTGCTAATTAGCAGCTGAGAAAATCAGATAACCTGGAAATGAACTCTAGTGAATGAATCTCTCAATTCATTGATCAAAATGTATTTCAATTTTCTAAGGAAATGGAGATGTTATATTGCCAGTGTTTAATCCAAGCTGGTTCCCTACCTGTATTTATACTGCTGATCCAGATTTATATTTTATTATACTCCAGACCAGAATATATCTAGTAAACATGAACCCTTAATTGCTCTTTTATTACTCCTTCACATCAAAACAGTTAGATACAAAGGAAATCAAGAATGAAGATACAAAATACCTGTTAAAAAAGAAAAAAAGAAAGCAAATCATTATAAAGAAATAATTTGGAATAAATGGATTGAATGTTTATACGATGCATAGCATGGCGAATAAATGTTATTGTCTAACAAAGAAAGGGATTTTTGCGGCTTAAAGTGTAATAAATGTATTGATTTCTTTAGTTTTTCTTGAAGCAATAGAATAGACTTCAAAATTATTAGGCAGAAATAATCATATATAATGTTCACATATATGTTTGTTGCCATGAAAACTCATTTGCCAAGTGATGCTATAACATCAAATGGTATACCAGTAATAATTGAACATGAATTCGAGTTTCATTTACCTAACAGTTGGATTATATTTCAAATGTTATAACTATTTTAGTCCAAAACAAAACAACAAAATAAAGAAGTTTAAAAAACACAAAGCAAAATAATTTTTCGCAATTTCATTACATACAAACACAATGTCTGGTACATGTACTTCCCTGTCATTCTTAATGGATGTGTTTCTTAAGTCATGGCAGTAGTTTGAAGATAACTTTGCGGACATGTGGCAAGTTATAAAATGGTGCAAATTATGATCAGCTCCATTAATATTCTTACTCTTTTAAGACTCCTGTTCACCAGAAGCAGTATCTTGTAAGCATTGTACTCTTTCCATCACACCTGAAACTATCTTTTTTAAATAAATGACATTTTGCATTTCCTAGATTAATATATGACATGCTTATATGACTTTAATGCATTTGGGCATGTATATGTCTCTGAAGTATATTAAAGCGCCAGAAGTTAACCAAATGTAATGCTGACTTTCCTTTTATTTCCATAGAAAGAATCAAATTTATAGTAGATTTCTGTTTCTTTTACTCCCTGTCCAATGTCCACTCAGTAAGCTTGCCATATGGTACTTAACTGATGTGTCCAGCTTTCATCTGTACTGCAGGTCTAGGTATTGCACATTCTTGCCATTCATGGCCATTCACATGCCATGCCTTCCAAAGAACATTACATGAAACTTTAGTAACAATAAGTGACTTGATAAGCTTTTCTGAACATAAGAAAATAGTATCAATTATTACAATAATATATAACATTACATCTTTACTTCAATCAAGAACAAGGGTCCTGCAAACATGGACAAAATGTCATGTTTCTGAACATATACCATCCAGATTCTTTTGAAATGAATTATGAAAGTACCCTGTACATATACAGAATGAAACAGATACTATAAACAAACAATATGTGATTGCAGTCAAATCTTGTTGGTCTACATATTTGAGATCTGTAAGTACAAGGGGTCAATAGTTTAAAAAATCAACTTAGATTAAAAGTTTTTCACTTTTTAGTAAATATAGTTGGAATGTTTACAAATTAGAACACTGTCATACATGTTTACATTTTGCATTGGAACTATAACCCATGTAACATAATCTTTCATGGGTGTATCCTTTGGAATAACTTGCCGCAGTTGATTCGCAATATTATAAATTTTAAACATTTTAAGGAAGCCGTCAAATATAATTTATTGTCCTAGTTTTAACATTTTGTCTTATCATCCTTAACGAACTCTTTACATATTTTAGTGTCTTATAATTCTTAACGATCTTTTTTTCACACATTTAAGTGTGATGCTTGGATACATATAATTGGTATATTACTTTTTAATTTAGCCAGTGTTTTTATTGTCATAAGACTGTCTAATGTTCATATAACTTAAATGTTTAGTCATACAGTACTTCGATCTCATGCGTGCAATGATGTTCTAATAACATAGGTCTGTGATACTATACAAATGTGATCACATTGATTCATCTGAAATACATAATCATGCCGTTCCATGGTGTGCCATCAATGTTAAGGACCACAATGGAAATAAGTGAGAATCACCTTTCCCTTTTTCTGTTATCGTTGGTATTGATGTGCATATCATGGTTCATAAACTTGTGTATACATCTAATTATCTGTATATGTATGTATCGTGTTTGTGTTAACAATGTCTGTATATCTGTGATATACTGAAATAAATATATATATCCATCTTTGATTTTGATCCAGCTAAGGCCATTACTAGTTTCAAAACTAAGAAATACATGTAGTCACTTTCAATGTTTTACAAATTGGCAAATGGGACAATTTACCAATGAGTGAAAGGCAGAAAACATATTATAAACTGCATGAAATACTCCAACGGCACATTTTCTGTTTAAAGGGAGAATATACCATGCAACTAACTATCCTACAAACCAATAAATCACTGCATGATTTATACACCTTGCGTTATTGTTAGGTTTATACCTTTCCGTCTGCTGTTGTGACGGTTTATGTATTCATTACACTTTAGATTTCAAGGTGGCTCTGTTAAACAGTAATTGTTGAACATTTTCATTTCGTTTTTATCAAATAGATTTATAAGTACAATTTCGTGTTTTATCAGAATTTATACTATTATCATTAGTGTCATAATTATCATAACTGCATGTATGTTCAAAGCAACTTTTGAAAACATAAGATTCGTTTGTAATCTGCTTACTAATTAACGTTGTAGAATTAATATCATTATTTTAAGGACTTCTTTAGATATTCAGATTAACGTATAAACATCGTATTTAAAAATAAATGCACTTTACACTTTGTATGAGAGTTTACCTACAGAAGAAGATAAGGTAGGAATGATTTAAACAGTTAAACTACAAGGTGTATAAATCATTCAGCGTTGTACTAGTTTGCTGAACAGCTTTCAATGCGATCTTCTCTCCCTTTAAACAGAAATGTGTCAAAATACGATCAAATGTGTACTGCTTTTAGATTTTGTTGACTATCATTTATTATGTTTGTTATTTTGTCAGTGGTGGTAAAAGGTTGTTGATAAACTAGATGAAACTTACATTTCTTTTCTTTAAAAATAACACACCAACTATGTACCTATGTCTCTTAGCTCGATAGTCACAGAAGAAAAATGAAAGTGAATGAAATAAACTAGTTTCTTACAAGCATGAAACTATTTTCGATCGTCGACTTCATAAAAACGTATGACTCAGCATCTTTATATTAGTGACATAGTCATTATACTGTACATGTGTATGCTTATTCGATGGTATGCTACAGCTTAGAACACTTTGATCAACGGCTTGAGTATATAAGGCAGTGTAACTAAATGTGGTAGACACACATGCCATGGTTATTTCAGTGACATAGTACTGAACGTATGGTAACTATTTATCAAACAGTCGTGCGACTATTTAAAGGGGCAACTCTCGCTGGTATACCAGCGAGTATTTGTTGTGTGCAGCTGTAACTTGATACCTCCAAAACTACCTGTCAATTAAACTGGAGGTTGGTAAAGAGTGAATGAGTCACGATAGAAAGCAGACGATCTTAGCTCTTGAGCTGACTAGGGGCTTCTTTGCATTTCTGATTTTTGTATCTATGAGTGTTTTGGAATCAGATGAAAAGTTAACAACCTCCTGAATCATTTCTTCTCGCTTTCTTTTTATTCCATGATATTCATTCATATTCTCCCCTTTTATAAAATTTAAAGATAAATTCTGTATTTTACACCTAACTCACAGAGTCAAATTTTGCACAAGGCCTAAGTTTGTGTAATTTCCTACAATATAAGTACATTGTGGTAAAATGAATATGTCAGCACCAAATTAAGATAGAGTCACAAAATTAATTGGTAATTATATGCCATCGGCATGCAGGTCTGTTTTTTTTTATCGGACAAAAATTCCAGACATGAAACGGATACAGGTGTCAGAAAGGGGAGGGAAATTATCACAACAGTTCAAAACACAATGCAATGTATATGCATGTAGTTGATGAAGAATAAAGTTTATATTTTAATAAAGCATTGCAGAAAAAGTGCATACGAAAAAAGCATGTACTGTTTATATTAAAAGAGAGTGAATGGAGCTATTTGTGTTAGTTTTGATATTCTTGACACGGATTTGAAAGTTCATAGTGAAGATAACATGGGATTATGTAAATTGTAGACCATCAAGGAAAAAAATAAAATGGAGAAATTATCAAAAGCAATAGTCAAATCAATCTAAAGCCTCATTCTTGTATAATAATGGATCATAATATATAATGAGCCAGGATAATATTAACTGAACCTGCATGTGCGATCCTTGCAGTGGTTTACTAGGAGATTTATACCAACACTGTTTATGGTTTGCATTATGTAGCTGCATACCCACGGGCTTAACCAAGAAATTGAAGACTACCTGAACCAGGAAATAGTATCATAAAACAAAAAGTTATTATAGAAAATACTGAACTATACTTTAGTCGGAATGGACTTTTGAAGTAAAGTACATTTGTATAGATGAATGGGGGGGGGGGGGATAGCAAACATATTTGAACCGCAAGGAAAGTTGTGTCCAGCTGTGTACTTTTGCAAATTAGACATTTATACCAAAATTAAAAAGTTCAATACTGACTACTTGAAAAAAATATGGCAACTTGAATAGATTTCTGCACAAAAACATATGTTCATGTTACATGTATCTGCTAATTTTTACCTTACTTATTTAGGTCTTGATTACCTTAAGGGTTCATTATAATAAAGGATATGCTCATTTTATGGAAATAAACTTTCATCAAAGTCAGTAAACTGTTTTGTTCTGTAAATGCATGCCACTACTTTTAAGTGTATAAACATCACCACGTGGCCTTTGTTTACAAACACAGAGTTTATCAGCAATTAGCCACACCTCCCGGGAAATTCAAATCTGAGATCGTCTAATTAACAGCTTGATTTTTGTTCTCAAAGTCACTTTTAGAACAGATATGTCATGAAGATTTTTGGATGAACTGTTATGAAATTGCACAGATTACTTTTGTAACAAATTTCAAAGGAAACAGTTCTGTAATTTTGTCAAATTTAAAAAAAAACTGTCCCTGATGTGAAACATGTTTGAAATTATTGAAACATCTGCCCCAGCGCCATCTAGTGGTTTATATAGTACAGTTACCCCTTTAATGATGTCCGACCACAAAGAAATTACTATTATAAAGTGAATAGAATATATGCTTAATTAAGTTGTTATAATTATTAAAACATGTACGTTCATAGTCACCAAGCAACGTCACATTGTCATGAGCGTCATAGCCAGTAACTGTTGAAACTGGACTTTTGTGACAACAGAAGTCTATTAATTCCCTTAAAGTTTATCTGAAATGGCAACTTTTGGAAGCTTAGTGTTGGTCATTCACGTTTTATTTTACCAAACGAGGAGGTATTCATTACAGCAGGATACAAATGGGTACTGAGCAAGGATGCTTCTGCAAATTGTGCATGCAACTGAAGAAATGTAAATCAAACGTCAAAGTATGGCAAAAACAGTGTGCTTAAAACAGTAAAACTACAGGCATAGCAAGTTGTATAAATCTGTCAGCGTTGTTTTGGTTTGCCGAACTGCCTTTTACGCGATCTTCTTTCCTTTTATACATAAATATGCATATATACGTTTAAGTGTGTACTGCCTTTAAATTGTGCTGCATATCATTTGTTATGTTGATCTAGTAATAAACAGTTCCATATTCGACCTTAAAGATATAATGATTGCACTTTACACAATGTAGCGTTTTTCATTCAGCTTTGCAGCAATAATGAAATACCATGTGCTTACATTTGGGTTATAACGGGATCGGCAAACATTACATTTTCTACAAATAATATAAGCTGGTGACTAAACATTGGATAAATATTGTAAGCTCACATAGAATGTACGCGATAACGTATGAGCATGTTACGGAAGTCGCTGTCCAAGTATTGCAATAACGATGTCCTCTGTAAAAAGATAATGTATGGGACTTCCTGCGACATGGAATATTTTTTTTACAAAAGAACAAGTAGCCGAAAGGACAAACACAGTATACTTGTGGCCATGGGTGTTAAAAAATCAAGTAAACAATTTGTTCTTTACTTTTTGACAACACATCTATCCTGTCAGGTCAGCCGTTTATGTTCATTTATCTAGACGCGAATTTCAATTCACAATTTTATATAATATTTGCACAGCACCATTTTTACTTTTTACCTTTTATATATTGTTCACAACAAGCAGTAAGAATGAATTGTTTAACACTTTATCCAATTGACGCCCATTGTCGTTTTTGCGTAATCTAATCTGAAGTTCTTATGCTGCACATAATAGTAATGCTGGTACAAGAAATGCTTTTATGCGTTCAAGTCATGTATACCGTGGTGATATTGTTCTTATATTTGACATCTGGATGATTCAATTTACATGAAACAAAATATTTGCAATATAAACAGTTAATACTTATAAACGTCACTATCATATAGGAATACGTCCTAAGTTAATCAAATTTTAGAAAATCTAGAAAAGTTAGTGTACCCGATTTCGCACACTTTTCATAAAAAAATAACAATTTACTCAAAAGAGCACAAGAATCAAAACATTAACTGTACTGATCATAAAAATCTTCGATCGGTTCCTCCTATCCCCCCGCTTTCCCTCTGGTCGGAACAACCCAGTCCTCCACAGCAGGCCATGTAAGATCCTCATAGTATTGTAACCCACCCTCTTTCTTCGTTTAAAAAAGCTTCCAAGATGATTTAAAGCTTTCTCTATGCAGACTACCTTGTGTTTCGATGCATTAACTGCTATATTTAGGATGCAGCAACCAGCGGACATGCTTTCAGCATGGGCGGAAGACTGGTGCGTACATGTAAACACAAGAGACAATTAAGCTAGCGATAATAATAAGTTAGTTGACACTAACTAAGTAAGCGAATGAGAAGATACTGAATACAGTATACATACTTGGGAAGAGGGAGGCCCACCTTAAATACAGCTCTACAGCTAAGACGATGGCCATAAATAAAAATCAACAATATTGGATAAGGTCCAAAACAAGGCCTTAAGAATAATTACGTGATATAAGTGTGCAGACAAGTTTAAGGCAATGGAGGAAGTCACTGCCATTCTACAAATTGGTAAGAGAAGGGATGCGAAGGCGCAAATGCAAGGCAGCAAGTACCAGTTCTTGCCAGATCACCCCATGAGAACAGAGCTTTAGGCCCCATCGTCTGAAATAACGGAACTGTGTCCATGAATCTAAGAAGCGGACAAAAGCAAATGCTGCCTATCTTGGGTCACCAACAACTTTTGATCAGTGGGATCTGCCGGAGCCACAGAGGTACAACATGTCAAACATTATCTGCAGTATCTGCACTACAGTACCGGATTCCAACTCGGTGTGGAAGATGAAAATATGAAGAGATCCATAGCACAGGCCATGTTCTCAGAAAATTATCCATCAGAGACATAGACGCATATGTACTCAGACTGCTACAGCTGCTATACAAGATGGCCTTGCTGGTATTTTCACAATGTACACAACTGCTGGGTCAGAGATAGTTAGCATACAAGCAGGCACGCACTGTAACAACTACAAAGCAGAAAAAGAAGCCATCATACATCAAAAAAACTGAGTCAGAAAAGGACTGTCATCGAGTAGTCATTCTAACAGATGCTCTATCAGTCCATAAAGCATTGGCTTATGTCAAATTGTCATACCTTGCCCAAGAACATAACATGTTCAGCGAGAAGTACAAATAGTCACTCAAATGGGTGCATACAAAAACACTATGATGTTCATGACAATGGGATGGCAGAGCAATTGGCAAATTGAGGGATAAGAGGCGACCAGTCACTCCATAGAGTCACTTATGGAAATATTAAAGCTCACGGTGACTATGATTCTTACAAGAGTGTAGGGGCAGAAAGATGACTACCATCTACAAGACAAATGGAAACAAGCCATTCAGAATTTATAACAGGACACTACAGGCTCGATGCTCATACACATGTTTGAAAAACTAAATATGTTGCGTATGTGGTCATTCGGACCAAACACCAGCGCATTTACTTAAGAAATGTCCTACTTACTCCGCCATCTTTTTAAAGTAGAATTTTCTGTTACTGGAATTTAAACTTCGATTGAGTATTGCCAACATGTATTAATGTCTTTCATGTGTTTCTATTCAGTAATACTAATAGCTTTATATTACATGTACTATATCTTTTTTCATGAAAATTTATCTCTCTTGATCAGTAATGTGGGCATTTCCTTGTCATTTTTATGATTAAAGTGGGATTGCTGTACTTTAATGTTTCAAGTTCAATTATCATCAGAAAATGTTAATTTCGTTCGTACGTATCAATTCAGTACTTCTAGCAGTTTGGTTATTAACCAATTGTTACCTATCTTCACTATCTTTTGGAATTTGGTCATGTTTTTTATGATTTAAGTGGGAATTTCTGTCATGTGATGTCAGGCAACATACATTGATATCCTTCATAGCCTTCAATAGGGAATTTCAATAAAGAAAGCATCTGCCAAGTACGGTTGTCTTCAATAATGAAGAATATGTGAATGAAAATGAGATCACTGATAATTTCTTGTTTTGGTATATATTTGCTGCAAAAACAAAAAATATGTAGACATTAACAAATCAACATAAAATGGCAGTAAACCTTGATTTAAATACAATATATTTACTTGAATAAAATCTGGAGACGAAGGTTTCCAAAATTAGTTTTATGGTTTCCAATAAACGATTATTCCTATCATTCTGCATTCTCGAGCAACACAATTTCCATCAGTGCTTTGATTTCCTTTGTGTAGTTTTTCTGTTACATCATAACTAGCCTCTATTATAATAACGGAAGTGGTTTAGTTTGCTGACTCGAGATAACTTCAATCAGAGGTCAAGTATAAAATGTCTGTAAAATGTTTAAAATAGATTGCTGATCAAAATGTTTGGAAAAAAATAATACAAAACCCGTTAAAATATACCAAAATATTGCAAAAGATGCAATAAGTTATGGTGAACTTAACCCTATTTAACATTTAAAGGGCGTGACCTTGACCTTGAAAATAAACCATTTCCACCAATGGAACTTTTGGGAACTTTGTGGTTTCTGAAAATATAGATGTTGGTGATACTAAAAATACATGTTTCATTTCTGTTCAAATTTATTCCCACTTTAGCATATTTTTTGAGCTAGGATGACTGTACTATATGACAACACGTACAAAACGTCTCAATCCATTTTCCCAAGGATTTAGTAGTAAAACAGTTGTTATTTTCAATAAATAAATAATGTAGATAAATGAATTTTGCAATGTCATACGCATCTGTTCTAAAGATTAAAAGAAACGCCTTATTTCCATTGTGGTCCTTTACACAGAAGTGTAGACTTAGTGAGTCATGACCCTAAAAATATGATAAAATTAGTATGGATAAAGATGTCTTAATATATTAAAATTATTGTATTATAAACAATTTTATTTCTTAAAACGGAATGTTACATGCTATAAAAGTCATTGGTTTAGACACGATTAACGCCAAGAAATTATCATTTAACCTGAGTCTTGAATGAATTGGTCTGTGTAATACCTTTTAGATAACTTGGTAGATTATTCAATAATTTACATCCAATACAATCAAATTTTACGCCAAAAGCCAGTCGGTAATGACAGAAATAAAACAACGTAAAGGTGAAGCCGAATTGGCACAGGCAGATTGGCTGCAAATGTTTGCAGCTGATATGGGCAACAGTGATTCTATCATCAGTATAGTTACCTCAGGCGACATAGACATCATTTTGTTCATTGCGAAATACACTTCTGCAGAAAGCTAAGCCAGAGTTATATAATATTACTGGCATTATCGAAAGACTAGAGATGCACTTCAAATTTAAGTACTCAACAGTAAGTCTAGTAATTGAGTGTTTTATAGGAGGGAGCGACTTCATCAAAAAAAATGAATGGAATAACACATGAAAGATTAATGACGGCTTTCTTGGCAAATCCTGAACACTTAGTTGGTATTCTTTGCCATCATGAAACATTTTCAAACTGTCTCTCAAAGAAAGCAAAGGTTGATATACAGATATACAAAGATATAAAAAGATGTAAAAGCTGCTTTGTCATAAAGGTGTTCCTTTTGATCGACTGACAATGGAAGAAATGTGACAGTTGTCAATAAAGGTACCTGGTAAAGACTTCCGACACCCTTCAGCTTGGATGCTTCCTGATTCAGCTCTAGAGTGTCTTGTCAAGCTTCATGATTGCCAAGTCGAGTACTCTTTAACAGCTGGAGATCATGATGCACACCTCCCAGATCTTTTGGGTAATTGCTGTCTCTCTAAAAGTGAGAACTGGCTTGTCTTTTATGAATTTGGGCCATCAGGAAAAACAGAAAAAGTTGAAGACATGTTAACAGTTGATGAAAATATACTCTATGCAAAGATTTCTGCCTTCAAGAAGAATAAGAGAAGTGTACCGGACCAAACTCCAGAAATGTGTGGGACTAGAAAACGTAGACATCTAATGTCAACTCCAATGTAAGTTCATTTTTTGTTTATTGTAAAACAACCAGACTGTGATTAATTTTGAGATAAAGACCCTTTTCAACTGAAGGGGATACTGGCATCCAAGGAAAACCCTTAGACCTAGTCATATATTTAAGCTATATAAGTTTCATACAGTCAATTAGACCTAGTCAAATATTTACGCTATGGAAGTTTCATACAGTCAATTCTTGGATGAATACATATTGCCATTAGACAAAATCTGTGTGAGCAGACAGACATTAAAAATAGCAAGCGTTTATAGGGAGCTATCTGCAAACTGTTGCATGTGTGTAAACATATCAGATATTGATTTATCTGGGACAACTTCATGTTAAGCCTTCCCCAACCCCAATATACTCCAAATGAAGGTTGACTATTATGAGTCTACTTTCATGATTATTTTAAAACCCAATTATTACTCTTATACAGTTTTTATCATATTGATCCCCGCTTGAACTTGATGGGAAATAACACAATACAGTTACTTAAAATGGTTAAGTACAATTTGCTTTTCAAAGATGGACTATACATATTATAATATACAAATATTATGTTATTGATGATTAAATAACACATCTTATGTGTGTTAGTGTTATTTTTTCAGGGGAAGGGTCACAACAGCTAGTGTGGTGATGCTTTCACTGACATTAATCTGTGGATGTTTTGTTCTGCTTGATAAGTAAAGAAGACTGTATATTATCGCTATATTTTGAGAAACCTATTTGAAACTACAGTTTTTGTGTTCTGTCTACAGACTGCTGTAACCCAGGTTTCTTATATCTGTAACCACTGGATAAAGCATGTGTTTTAATACATTGATATTGAGAAATCCTGGATTCAAGATTTAACTTTCTTTCCTACACCAATATGTATATAATTATGATATGATATGTGAAATAAAAGTATCTTGAAAATGTAATATATTTCCAACCTTCCCCTATTTCAGCATGTTTTCAGAAGCCTAATATGATTTTATCTTAGCATTGTTGTGAATAAGATTATGAAGATTACTTTCTTGTAGTATAAGGAATAGGAGCAGCTATGCATATGTATGCAAAATTAATTGTGAATGTTTGCTTCTATATAGTTTCACACAACATAAAACTTCATCTACAGAACACAAGCGTTTATCTTCCTTCTCCTGATACTAGGGTCTAACTTTATCTCTACCTGGCATTGCTGACCAAATATCAAGACCGACTGAGATTAATTGTGGTTTTATTGCCTGTGGTCATATAAAATTACATGCCAGATTAGCTAGAGTAAAGTTTAAACTTCGTTATTATTTCAATACATCGTGCATGCTAAAATCTGAATTATATGTTTGCTAGCGTTGCGTTCCATATGGGAAGGCTGTTGACTGCACTGTCCTGGCCACTTGTCCTACTTGATCGGTTCTGTCAAACCATAAGCTGTTACATTTATCCCAGTGCAGAGCTAATTCAATATGTGACAATTAGAACAAACGGATTTGATGTAGATAGCCCAGGACTAGTAATGATTATAATGAGTATCCTAGACTGGGTAACACTAGCAAACATATAATCATTTAACCTTTCAGATTTATATTGCATCCTTTGCTTTTTGTTTTGTTGGTATTTATGCTTTTTGGGTCCACCATCCTCGTTAGAGTTGTCAAATCGGCACGACCCGCCTTTGCTTTTTGGCTATATATGTGCTCTTTTATAGCTCTTTTCATTGCAGTCTTAAAGTCTCGCAATATTGCTCTTCCTTAATAAGTGTATATGCCCGGAGATAAACCTGTCTTTGCATTTACCTATAAAAGATGATTAACACATTTTACTAGCAACAAATTTGTTAAAGCATGAAACAATTAAGATTGAATTTTGATAATACATGATAAAATAACAATGCAGTGATGTTGTATTTGTCATATGAAAAATATCATTGTAATAAAACAACTGACATAAGTTTAACATGCGTGAACAAAGTTTTCCACTACACTAGTATCAAATAAAAACGCTTACTAAGAATATTTTTCATGCAAAACTTATTACTGTAAGTTTTATTGACTGTCTTCACCGGTGCTTCTTTCGCCTGATGTTCTTTAATTAATTTGTTTTCGTAGCTACGTGCTAGAGGGCAAGACTGTTTTTCTTTTTGAATCACAATACTTTCACAGTCATTAAACTCGAGAACAAAACCAGAAACCTTACTCTATATATTTCATTTCTGATGTACGAGGAATGTTCTGGAAAATTTTAGAAAATTCACATAACTTTCAAATGCTTTTCAGTTTTTATGTGATAAAAGTTTTGTAAAAAAAGTAATAAGCTTTTGATTTCCTGATCACTATGACGTACATGTCACAATTGCAACACGCCAAATATGAACAATCTAAGAATGTATCAGTTGTGACGATGGGTAAAATCTTTAAGCGAAATTATGTATTAACATGCGTTATTACGGGACATTTCCAAATACTTTCCAAACACTCCTTGTATCATTTCTTGAAAAGCCCATTCACAGAAATTTGGTGGCAATTTGTAAGTGTTTGTTCACAGTAGCTACCAGTTGGCCTGTCACTTGATATTCACTGTACAACAGGATTACAGTGACTTCCAGTAATATTTGGAATAAATTGGCTATATATAAACGCCTGCTAAAAGAAATTTAATTTTAATCATTTTACAATATCCTTCCACTTAAACGATATGTCTTACCACAATTCTTTTGTGTCAAGTGCAGTGATTTGGGGACTTTGGAGGCCACCGTCATGTTAAAAGATTCATTAGATTTGGTACTTCCATGACTAGAAAGCTTGGTTACATTTATTATATCTAGAGCCGATAATTCTTTCAAGATCACCGTGAAGTAATTCATTACTGTATGGTCTACTAAATGGTAGATTTGTGTGGTTGCGGATCTTACTTTGAAGAAAAATACACAAACAATCCCCACAATCGGTATGGTTCACAAATGCAGCTAAAAGACAGCGTCCTTGTTTTGAGAAATAGTATAATTAAAACAATTGTTCAAGGTAGACAACAACTTTTGCAGAAATATTTATGCAATTTTTGAATTCCAAACAAACTGTTTGTAAAGTTTTTTCAACACGATTTTTGTCAGACATTTTGTTTATGTTTGTATTAACTTATGGTTTAAGTCTTGGTATCATCGTAGTGTCATCATCTCCTGCTAATGTGGATATTCAAATGCAAGTTTCTTTGCATGATATAACCATTGAAATGATTATATCTGGTTTCATGCTTTTTGTGCTGCCATAATAATTGCTGTAGCAATCACGACATTCTGCAGGCATACCAACTTGTAAACCTTTTTCGCAAACTTTGCATGTCTTGTAACAGACTTTGAAGTTTATGATCTTGTCAGTTTGTGATCTAATCATGGAGCAGTGTCCTACAAAATAATGCAATAAATCTAAAGATCATCAAAGGCATTCAAAACAAACAGACTGTCGTCCATCAGGGGCATAGCTCTTGGAAATATTTAGATTAAGATTAAGATAGAAAAGTGAGAGTTAAGATTTCCATTAGAAAAAGTAAACGATGGACGACAACGATGATATATAAAATCAGTATACATTTTATTCCCATAGGCCGCGATAACACTGTAGTATTAGCGTGGGATCTTGAGATGCTTAACCGATAAGCCACGTGAATAACAGTTATTGGTCATTTTGTTCAAGGATATAATACAAACAACATCTCTAAAAAGTTTAGTAAAAAATAAATATAAAGATACACATGTTCCCCCCTTAATACCAGCTGATGGACTTACAATAACGGAATATCAAAATAACAAAACGGTCGTTTAAACTAAAATTTACTCAAATAGGATTAAAGTAGATTTAATTTGATACGTGTAAGTGACAAACGTCATCATCCAGAGAAATTATTTAACTTCATACATACCGAAAATAGGTCAGCATCAGGACATGTAAAAAAAGAAGAGAAAATTCAAGTACATGTAAATTTATTAAGAGGCAAACAATATAATGTCATCATTTTGATTGTCAGGTGAATGAAATGGACTATTGTCAGAGAGCAACTTAAAACTAGTCCGTGCTACAAATGATAATGATTTATAAACGATCAAAATTCAACTCAAAGACGTTCGTTTAGATATAGAAGCCATCATGACGGTCCTGTAGTATTTAGCAGATCATTGTAAATTTTGCGTGTTGCGTGATGAACGCATAAGAGACCAAATTGTAGTTGTTGTTTTTTTAAAAACCATAGACTGTCTGAAAAGTTGTAGCTAAATCCTGAGTTTACAGTGAAAAACACTTCCAGATCAACAGACATCTAGTATATTCTACAGGTGTCGTTCAAAACTTGCTCATCAATGAACGAATGTTTTCGGGCATGTTTTCGGGCAATGCGTTAATTTTGACCAAACTTAATTGAGCTTTCACAGACTTTTGCGTATCAAGACATGGCTTAGTTTACCAAGGTTAGTAGGTATGTATTCTCTAAATGTTGAAACGCTTGTTTCTGCCAACCGTTCTTTATATGGGAGCAGTGATAAGGCAAATGCACAGACACATGTGGAAACCGGTTGTTGCATCAAGGTAATTATTTGAGACTGGGTGCAGCTACATGCACGTTCAGATTTAAAAAGAAGCTTTAGGTATAACGTGAGATTGAAACTAAAGATTGACCACAAACCGTTAGTGTCGTTATTTAGCACAAAGGTCTTTTAAAATTACCTCCCAGAAATCTAAAGATTTGAATTAGGCAAATTTATGTTTGATTTCACAATTTTCACACTGCGGGTATATATTTTGTTATTGCATTATTTGTTTTATCTATGGCACCACTTATTAACAACTTTCAACATGACAGAGCTCTGTTTATAGATAATGATGGCTTTGTAGATCAAATAATCAAGAGTTTACCCAGCATCAAATAACAGGCTGGAAAAAATCAGGATGTACTATTCCTGGATAAAATTTGTTAAAAGTCTATTAATTTATTGTTCTGAAGGATGGCCAGAAATATAATCATGGAAAATTGAAAACAATATTGGCAGAACACGGGGATGTAAAAGCAATGAAAATCTCTTACTCAAAGGTATCAGATAGATAATCTCAGAATTATTAGAAAATGGTATACTTTACAAAATCCATGATAATCACCAGGAGATAGCTAAATGCTTTTAAAAAGCTAAGGTATCTGTCTGGTGACAAGACTTGAGTAAGAAAATAGAAACTTAAGTTAAATAATGCCAAAAAATATATTTAGCAATCAGCTGATAAAGCTGAAGTCATGAAAGCGATGGAATTCAAAGCCGGCCTTGGCAACACCATAATTAGACGGACAGACGGAAAACGCCAAAACAATATCCATTTGCCTTTGGCGGGGGATAATAAACAAGCGAAGATTGAAAGAGAAACCTTTTTTATAATACAATATTTTTAAATTACAATTAAAGGATAAATTGACGGGGGAAAGGAATACAATATTTAAGGTTTTTTAAGGTGGTTAGAATTAGATAGGTCAAATATTTCGAATGCGATGCGGTAATATTATACCTTTGGTATAGTTAAACATGTTTTGGGCAAATGTATGCTTACAAAACACCAATAAAGAAAGTTATTTCTACGGCCGTCTTGAGTTTGATTTACAGATGTTAAATACAAAAAATCCCTAAGCTTCTGCTTAATAAAAATGTACTTGCAAATAAGCACAAACATCTATATCTTTCCCTTTCAATGTTTTGTTGACAGTTTTGTGTTTACTTAAGTGTTCGTGTTTTATATTATTTGTATACTAGATAATCTAAAATAAGCGTCTGTAACTTAATTATAGGATTCTAAAAAACATCTTAACGGCATTAACATTGACATGATTTATATGTAGATGGTCGAAGAACCTATACATCTAATTCACATAAATGGATTTCTGTTATCTTGAATCACTTTCATTTTAAAACTTATTTGAGTATGTTTTTATTACTTTATTTGTCAATTTTGTCGACATATTTTAAGGGTAAAAAAGTGTTTTTGTTTTTATTTATTTCACTACTAGATAATCTACAAAGACTGTTTATAACTTGATTATAAACTGCTGAAAAAATTGCAAAATATATTTGAGCTAATCGTAATTAAGTAAAAAAATGTTAAGTAGTTTTCAAAATACCAAGTCACAATGTGACAGAGCTTTTTTCATATTGGTTTAATCAAGTTATTGCAATTATTCAATCAATCTATTGAAACCATAGACTAACCGTGTGCAGTGTATCACAAAAAGCCTGACTTCATCATATTTGATTTTCATATATTCAACTGCACATATATATATATATGTATTTTCAATGCAAAGTGCAATTAATGGAAATGTCGGTAATGTTATAAGATTGTACTGAAGTTCGGCTACACATTGTATGTCATATTACTAGTACGTAATGGATAAGTTTATACATGTAGCTATGCATTTTAACTGCGAAAAGTAAAGTTTAGTATTGTATTGTCTCATTGAAAGAATCATTTGGCATTTTCAAAAACCACAGGTCCTTGAACAGAAATTAGATTATATGTTATAAAATATAAAGAATTAAAACTTTTTCTGGTTGCAAGACAATTGGTACCGCCAGACCAGGATTTGAACCTGGAACCTCCCCAAATACAAAACATCAGTTTTGGGTTGCTCTGCCTATTGAGCTACCTGGCAGACCGATTTGTCAATACAATATTTATAGTCCATTCAAGAGGTATAACGTACATGTATATACCAATGATCTGGTTTCACTATGAGGGGCATGAAACAAACAGAGAATTTGACAATTATGAATTATCTCAAAACTAAAACTATCGTAATGATGAACAATGCAAATTGGAGAAAAGTTCGTTCTAAAAACCCTGCTAAAATAAGTACACCGCTGGCGGTTACACCTAACAAACACCGTTATTGGTTTGTTAACGAATATTTAAGTTTAAATATTATTATGTTACTTTAATGTTTTATGTTCATTGCTTACCCCATGCATGTGTTCTACTATTTCACTTTGCATCTCTTACTTTGCCAAACGGTGTACGTTTCAGAGTTGTTAAGAAAACATTATATTGCGAGATAATGCTTTAAAACGAATAAAGTTCCATATACTTATAATAGTTTGCCCATCCTCATATATGTAATTCCACAAATTAAATCACGACCATAAAATATAAAACGTGTGATATAAAACTCCAAATTATCCACTAAACTTTGCGTGTGTAAAATGTGTTTACCTAAATAGTAAATCGTCGGACTGATGAGATCTAGTCCGAAACAAATATTTGTCATAACTGGGTATCATTTCATTTAACGTATTGAATTCAACATTACTACAACTGTTTAATTTACCATTCGTATTGGACACACTAGATGATCGTCTGACGGTTGTTATAGTCAATCGATAGATGTAAACCCGGAAAGCAAAATAACTTACACTTATAAACGACTTGTTATTGCATTTAATTTTAGGAATTTAAAAAATCGAACACAAACAATGAGATGTTTATGCTCATACTCTTTTATCAAATTTTGTATTTCACTTATTACATTCGAAAAGTCGTGTATTTGTATGTTTGTACTTCGAGCCCATGTAGAAATAACGAATAGCTTGATAACTTTTTTATTTTTAACCTTAAAAGATGCAAACACGTCTTTTTTCAGTATTCCGTTCCGTGTTTTGTGTTCCTGTTAAATGACTTAGACAGAATAACTCTTGCTTGACCAAAACCATTGTTTAGCATCATATAACAGTTATCTGTTTTACGGTGTTGACTACATTATTATAACCCATGATAAAAAAAGCTTTATACCGGTATATACAAAATCAAGAAGCTATTGCAAAAGTATGTCCTTACACCATATAAAACACTTTTCAATAAGCACGTGAATCCATGTCTGCATTTTTATATTGCCAAAATAATGAGAGTAAAAGCAGGTTAAAATGAAGATAGAAACTTTTATAAGTATTCATTGATACAACAGTTATTGGTATTCGTGTTGCGAAGAACTAAACCAAGTCTTTTTGAATAAACTATACAATCTTTGAAAAGTTGCAACTTTAACAGTTTGTTGCTGTTGTTGTGAGCTGTAACACTCCCCTGTAGAGTTGATGCATACGTGTATCCATCTAATCCTGACACAGGAACAATAGACTCAAATTTGCTTTATTAATTCGATTTACACATGAGACAGTTCTTGTGCAAATATGCATTTTCTACGATGAATTTACTGATACTGACAATTTTATGAAGTTTTCAACCTTTCTTTCTCTCGCTCTTTAAATTATTTTATGTTGCTAATAAATAATTTGTGACAACATACTATTATTTCAACAGAGCATGTAGTTGTACTTAGAAAAAGAAGACTCACATTAAATTAGAAACATTTCGCATACCCGGTAAATTGCAATAGTTGCCATCTTTTAAAAATAATACAGTGTAAGTTTTGTAAAAGGATGTAGAGACATTTGTCACATTCTTTCAGTTTTTTATTGATTATATGCAATAAAAGATGTTCGGTGAGATTTTCAGAAATTTTGAACCATTTACTATCATGTATGTGTGTGTTAGCTTGCTGAATTGCAAAACAATAAATGAGTTCTTAATTGTGTATTACACAGCCATTCATCAAAACAATGTACCGCTATTTAAAGGGAGGCCAATACTTACAGCGATCCTATAATATCAATGTGTGCCCTGTATGATTAACATGCATTGTCGAACATTTGAAACCATAACCATCAAAAAATTATTCTAACGAGGATAGTGTTTAAGCATGCATATACATGTAGTATGATAATCATAAAGAGTCTTTAAAAAGGAAAAGATATTTTTTCCAAAACTTAAATTTTGCATATCAGAAAAAGTACGTTTCATTTTGTTAAGGTAATGGTGATGACATCTTATGAACAAAGTTCTTTAAATATTTTAAAATTTGTTGAGTTCTATGGTGCACCCGCGCAATAAATCTTTAATCAGATCTAAACATGATAATACAGGATAGTAGATTCTCATGTGTGTATTCTTCTTGCATGGAATTTCATTTGAATTTGTTTATGCCGAAATATAAACTTCTTTTCTTTAAGCTTCCGATTTTTTAGTACATGTACTACACAAAATGTTATATAGACGATGAGGATATCAACAAATGCTATGCTTTATACACGGTTAAATAGGATAATGACATGTAGATGTATAAGGCAACAGGCAATGTTCACATATATACGTATCATCAGTTACTCGCCGTCGTTCATTGCTGCTATCAAATTAGGAAAAATGTTCTCACACGCAAAAAGAAAAATATCCCTTTCCATTGTTCATGAATAACGACGGGCCAGGTAGTGCTACCATTCACATGTGATGTACCTATAACTAGTGAAACATATTTGTATAATGGGTTCAAAACTATATTCAAATATTATTCAAAAGAAAAAAATCATATCTCTCTGTTTCATTCTTTATAAATATACACCATGAATTTATTTTGTAAATTATACAGTTAAAAATAAAAAAATTGTCAACCCGTGCATGCAGAGGTAGCCAGAACATGAGAGTAAATAAGATAGCACAATCGCATGTATGACACAGTGTGTAAGTCCTTATGTTATGAACGATATTTTAGGATAGATATTGAACTGTTTACTCTACCTTTAAACAAGAATGTTTCACTATTTAAGGAAATGGCATTTATTTCATTTCTAGTACTGTAAAACAATTTTAACGCATAAATCAGAACGATCGATCGTTAATAAAAGAAATGGAAACTTCTAAACTGCTTTTGCAGAAGAGCTTAAGTATTACCGGTTTAAATAACCCTGTATGGAAGTATTTTAGGAAAACCAGCAAACGATAAATAGATAAACGTTTTTATTTAACGCAGTGCACTTATATAGCAAAATAATATATACCATACTATTTAGCTAGTCTGTAAATACACTAAATAAATGCTTGAATACCGTTTATTTCACTTGTATTCAAGTATGTTTATTCATGTACAGTTTAAAATTGGTGGTAGATAGGTACATTGGCTAGATAGTTTCGTATTGCTTTATCTTTTGTAATTGTACTTAACAATGCTTGTCATTATAATTAACGATTATCTTATAGAATACTAAAGAGCATCTTTAGGGATCGAAATACAATGTACGATGGTTGTGTTAAACAATCGTACGAGTCACCATCAGCAACGTTATAAATGCAACATTTTCGATACATCAGCCAATTCAGTGCTTAAGTTAATCACCAATGTGAAAGAATATTGCAAAAATGCACGGAAGAATATGACGCGTATTTTATATTTCTTTTACAGTGTAAATACTTATTAATACTTGATAACCGGAAGCATTTTATCTATAGTGAAGTTCCATAGAATGCCTTGTCATTACAAAAAAGTGTAGTATGCTTTATATCAGAATAAAAAGTAGTGATTATAACATTGTAAATTGTTTATTAAACTATTTATGCTCAGGGTAGTTTGTCTGTTTACAAATATAAGATAAACAAAATTCGACATATCCTAGGTGACAATTTGTAGCTGGAAGAATCACCTCTAAGTAAAAAGGTTATTTTATATAATGTTGTGTCTTACATTAATTTATATATACAGCAAGGTCTTTAATCCATGTCAGTTACAGTTGGTCTTATGATCCGATTCAGATTTTACAAATTCGGGAATATAAATATTTATAAGTCTTTCCAAAACAAAAAACCAATATACGAACTTTAAAAGCGGTTTGTTATAACTGCAATTTCAATAATTCGTTGATTGAAAAATTAGAAAGTGGATAAGTATAATATATCATATTAGAAAGAAAAGAAAATGTTACTATTGGCATAAAAACGAATAACAAAGGAACATCTAGACAGTAGCAAATCCGTTTCGGTTATATCCGACATGTTCTTAATCTGAAATTTAAATGACAATCGTCAAATGTTCCGCCTGTTTCTATCTGAAATTTAAATGACAATCGTCAATTATTCTTCCCCAACCCACTATGTAGTTATTCAAAACAAATGCACCGCCACGCTAACCTGACCTTTTGTCTGACCTTAGGAGATACAGATCGCCCTAGCAGTATTAAGGATAGACAGGAACGTTTTACACTTTACAAACATAACCAGAGTAAGTGACGCGACATTTTAGAATACACAGTAAACAAGACTTTGAACAGATATTTCGTTTCAATGTAGATCAGACTTAACGCATCCATAACACAAGTGTTTACCCCACTACAATGCTTCTGGTTTTGAATTGATAAACTATTGGTTTAGTCTAATATGTCAACTTTAAAAAGAAACAAATACATTTAAAAATTTGCACAACTCAAAGACAGAACAGTAAACACTGTTTTGACATAACACCAATAACCACTTTTTTTAATGGCTTAGAGGTGACCCTTGTCATGCAACACCTGGATAACTGCAGTGGCTGTAACAAAACTGATATTATTTTTCGGTAAACAACAGGTTTATTTTGTCATTAATAAGATAATTCATTTTTATACAAATAAACAGAAACCTGGTGTTAACCATTTCAACTATGGTACTGAAACAAAAATACTTCATGCAAACATATTGAGTGTAATTGGTAATTAACATTAACAATTTTGAACCTACAGGCAGAAACATTTTAAATTACTAGTTCTGCTAAATTTGGTATTCTGTTGATTAGCCTTCATGCCGCTGAATTTTTCTGTTGTATTTTGACATTTTTGTGTTTAAAGTATCTTGCGATCACATCTTACTCCCCCATTCACCTATACGCATTCCCTGATCAGGTATTTTCATAAACTGCTGTGAATATAAACTGGTGATTAATTCCCATTTAGTGCAATGTGCAGCCCAGTTAATAGTATATTGTTATATTGCAATGTCTAAAATATGTTAGAAACGTATGAGCTATTGCATATCTTGCATAATTTAGTTATGGTCAATGTGGAACACCGGTTGTGGGATACAACCTTGTCGATGCTGGACACACAAAAAGATTATACTGACTGGCATTTTGGGCTTTGGAAAGTATGAAAATTATCATATGTTTATTTTATAAATGTTTCTTTAATGACAACTTAAATTATCTAAACCTTTGTAAAATTAATTCTAAGATTGTTTTTGTTAAATGACTATTCATATCTATCTAAAAGAGAAGCATTACTTTTAACAATGGACAAAAACATCTTTTGTTTGTAGTACATAGTATAACATAGCAATCAAACTTATTAGGACTGTAGTTTAGATAAAATATTCTGATGTTCTTAAGTAACACCTCCACTTTTTAAAACGAAACCAGGCTAAACTCTACGTACCGGCATAGTTATAAACCGTTAATAGAAACTCTATTCAATTTTTTAGGTGAGATGTATTCACTCTACTGGATATAGATCAGACTGTTAGGAGATCACCACATAGAAGTTAAAAAATTCAAAGCAGCGATATGGTGTACTGATTTATATATAATAGCAACTTGCTTGAATTTTTAGGAATTTTTAAGAAAAATGTACTTGCATGATATTCAATCAGACCTGTTGTTTGTTTGGCATAAATTGATATTTAATATTTGGCTTTTAAGTGACACTAATTTAAGTGTTACTGTTGGTATAAAGTATGCATGACTTTTTTATATCATGTATGCGCATACAAATTTTGAAATAATTAAGATGACATGTCAGTGTCCAGCATGTAAGGAACACAGAATTTAACACAGTGTCTCTGTTGATTCTTTTGTAATTTGAAAAAGCAATGTTTTACAACATGTTGTTTGCAAATTGAAGTAATTTACCTCTATTTAATTGTTTAAGACTTTGTCAAGTTACAAATGTGTACTACATTTGTATTCTCAGTAGTAAAACTACTATGGTCATTTGTTCAGTGAACATTTACATAATCAGAAAAGGCAATACATTTGTTGCCATAACAACAATAACTGCTTATTAGTGTCTTGTATTTTAGTTAGATTAGTTTAAATCACCTTTAGTTTTTATATTGCAACGCAGGACTGTAGTAATTACGTAAATCTTGCTTGTTGATAACTATGCAATTATGTGTATTTGTAATAAATACAGGTGATCATTCAGATGTGATCACCTATAGATAAAATGAAATCTTATTCATTTTGCATTTGAGTGTTATTTATCTTCAAAAAACATTTATAAGGCAAACTATCCTATATTTTGTTTAGCTAAATACATGCTTTTTTGAAAATGTTTCCAAATGATTTATAAATAATTCATAAGAAGAAGGGAATTCTTGTTTAAAATTCACAAGTTCAATGGATGCCATTTTTGTTTTTATTAAATGAACACTGCAACCCACTACCTCGCAAATCATAATAGTCATTTTTTCTGTATTTGCGTGACGGACTGTTCCTTAGACGCACGAGTAAATAACATGAATACAAAAGCAATGCATACATTTGTATTGTTTTTAATACAGAATAACTCGATTATTTCATTATTTTAATAGTAAATATATTATTCTACCCGAGTAAAGTAAACATTCAATTTGATGAATGGGATTCAAGCTGGCCCAATACTACAAGTGAAGCCGCAGTTGTGTAGATACAGCTCTTTCTAATCTTAGTTGTAAAACCTGTTTCGTAATCGAGAATACGAGTGCAACAAATTACTTTTAATCATAACTACTGAATCGGGTTGAAATCGACTGAAACTAAGGAAACCGTGGTATATTTTTTTCTAAAATTGTACTAATTATTTTGACATCTATACAATGCATATTTAATATAGCCTTAAACGAGTGAATAAAACATCTGGTGAAATTTTGTGTTTCAATCTTGAGCGGAGCATTTATATTCAGTAATACCCTTGATGAAATAAGTTTAAGAAGGTTCAATCAGATTGTAATCATGTGTCATGTTATGAGCATTTGACCATTTTATTATTTTTTTTCGTTTATATTGTTTGTTGTTCTGGCCGACCGTTAGATTTCTCCTAGGGCAAATTTGCCAAGACCCTGGTATGACTCCCGTGCATACTGGTAACTTACAAACTTTGAAAATGAAGAGAGTTTTGTTTTATCTTAATGCAATACCCATTCAGTTATTTCCAAAGATTATGAATACTTAACAATTGGCCATGTATATAGTTTATGATTTGTTACTCTTTTGTAAATTTCCTATATTGAATAAATAGAAATTAATGTTTTGCAATACATAGTTCGAGTTTTGTAGCTTTAATCATACTGGCACGCAATATCAAGATATATTAAATTTTGAAATATAAAAGAAATATACAGACTAAAAGAAAAAGCCTTAACGGGTACTTAATTGATATTAATGAAATTTATACAATGTTTTTAGAGCTTTATGAACCCGTTTTGGTATGTGAAAATGAAACAAAATTATGATATTATAGACAAACTAGGATTAGTGATTTCAAAATGGCAAAACCTTTATAAATGGTATTAAAAAAAAAAATTAACAGCTTAGTAGCAAAGCATTTTGCTCTGATACTACAGTCACTTTGCACTAGATATAAAAAGGAATTTTTCGATAAAACATATGTACTGCGACAATATCTTGATGTATTCAACAAAAAGGAATTGAAGTATAAATCATATATTAACTGATATAATGGTTATTTTACAGGCGTGTTTAAATTTAAACATAGACATGTATGCCCAAAAACAAATAAAGTTTTCTATATTTACCATAGTATCGCTTCAAATAACCTTCATGATATTGGTGATTTCTTATATAATACAAGTCCATTTAACATAAACACGTCAAATTAAAATTCCAAAATTCAGGTAACACTTGTATACATAATTGTCATAGATAAACGTTTTACAAATCTGTTAAAATTATTTGTATTTGATTTGAGAATAATTCATTCCTTTCAAAAACTATTACTCTTTTCCAATTTTAGGCAATGTTATGATTTTGTAAAATACTGAATGTATTGAAACGCGCTGCATAACGCATATGCCTAGATAATATTTAGGTTATGTACTACATGACCATTTATGGCTATGTTTGTAAACAAAACTTATCAACACTAGTGTGGAAATCATCTTAAATATATTATTGTACGAGGCGTTTACGTTGTTTTGTAAGTTTGAAGTTTTCAAAATATTGAATATAATATTTACGTTTAGCTTATATATTTCAGTTCAGATTTTGATGAAATTAAAATATTTTGAAGGTATTATAATTATACCTTAACACAAAATATCTGAAGGCAGCTTGAGAAAGCATTGTCATTATCTTGTGTTTACACAGAATTAAGAATCTGATCAGACTCGTTTCCAAATCGTAAATGGCGACTTTATTTTTCACTCCAACTGAATTGTGGAACAAGTAGACTTATATTATTTAGATAGCTGACTAAGTAAAGCCGTCATTGTTTAAATTCATCAAAAGATTGAAGGACAAAGTCAAATGTAAAAACGTTATTACAACACATTGGATACTGTTTCATTGGCAAACAACAAACGTGCATTTGCATTCACATTTTAAGATTATGTCAGAACGAACAATGTTAAGGGTCCGCTCTGTAAGTGCGTTTACTAATGTATCCAAGAGTGTGAGGATGTACCCCTTGCACAAACAAAACAGATACGGACCATAGATCTGCAAGTTCCTTCAAATTTCACATAAATGCCTGAAAAGTGTAGGTATTTCGGTGTCTGTTGATATAACTTGCTAAACAGTGTGTAGTGAGATAAGGCATATTCCTGTTATCTCGAATTCTGGAAATTAATGTTCATCATTTTTCAAACACCATAGCCTGGTCTTAGGTAAAAATATTTTTAAACAATTAACAGCGTTTAAACTTTTGTTTAAGCATATTCAATCGCCATAATAGTAATAAATTCTTTAAAATGTGCGAATCTCATGCATGACCAAGTTTAGTTTTGTTTATTAAATAATCAAAACACACAGGAAACTTCATTTCAGTTGTTATACTATGTTGTTCATACTTCTTCAATTCAGGGTCAAAATAACAATCTTGTATCATTTAACAACAAAGGGTTTTCATTCTTAAAAAGCACGAAAGTCCAACAAAACTGGAGGCTAAAAATGAAACTCTTCAAACAATAATTCCAAAAAAGGATTTCTGTAAAAAGGGTAAGAATGTGATCATTCTGGCAATTGAAATTTAAAGAAAGTGTCACAAATTATAATCATATCAGCTGAAAAATGCACAGAAAATAATTAAACAAATAATGAGAAACATATGATGAATATCCCATAACTTTAAATATAAGTTAAACGTACCTAAATGTGACGATGACGATTCAGATTCCGATACCAATATCCAAACATTGCATTACTGTTTAAAGGGAAGCTAATGCCTACAAAGATCCTATACAGCCAATACATGCCCAGTATGATTTGCATACCTTTTCTTACGTTTAAAGTTGTAACCTTCACAAAGTTATCTGTATATGTATTCTTTACACATGCATATAGAATTTCGATTCTTTTATTTATGGAATGTGTATCGTCGGTGATTAAGAGCTTTCTTAAAAGGAAAATGGGACTTTTAATGGTTATAACATACCATGAAACGTTGTTTTACTTTTCTTGAGCTGATATGCAAAACTCGCAAATTAGTATTTCTTGACTATAAATTGTGTATGTGCATTTTTTCTTGGATATTACTCTTTCGATATTAATGGTAATGATATGTAGAAGTATAAGACTACATACATTGTTAATATATGAACGTATCATCAATTTCCCAACAAAATGCTCAGCTTTGCTGTCGTTATTTGCTAAGCCCAATTAAATTAGGCAAACAAGGTAGGGAAAAGTGTTTGCTTATCGTAAAGACATCTTATGTTAAGGGCTATCTAATTCTGACTTGTGAGACAACTTCTTTTCTGATGACAATTATCTCCCTAATCCTATACTAGCATATGCCGACATAAATAGGTCATTTTCAATAATTCAAAGATACAGACAAATTTTCTAGTTATAAAGAAACACGTTTCCATGCAAACATTTATATGTTATATTCCTATACCCCATATATATATTTAAAGATTTTTTTATATGTTTTAGGATTTTAAGACAATTGTGTTTGAAATATACAAGCGGAAAAAAGAAATTGTGCATGTGTAAAATGTTCATGTATCGCTCAATTTTATAAATTAAAGCTTGACACTTTACACAGGTAAGTTGTGTATCCCTCTCGGACATTTGCATTGGTCAGTGCATGAGTTGCACGGGTAGTTTGTCTGTCTGGCCAACGTCTTCGTTTTAAAGTTTTTTTTCGGCCAGCAGTCAATCACAAACACGTTTGTCGCCTAAACCTGTGTTAAAGCATAGTGTTGATACATGTAAGATACAAACCAGCATAATTTTGAAAAAATGTCTTTGATACGCCATGCCAAAGTTACATGAATCTGACAGATGCCGCGCCGTAGACATGATTGAAGCTGGTGTACGTCTTACTGACGTTGCCAGACAATTTGGTGTTAAACCGAAATACTGTAGACGGCTTGTAGAGACGGTTCCAACAGTTTGGGACCACCAGAGACCGGCCTCGGTCAGGACGTCTACGCGTAACGTCTAACGTCTATACGTACATCCGGGTCGTTCATCTCCGTGAACGTGCTTGAACGAGACATACGTCCACGATATCCAGCCATACGTCCTGTTCTCCATGAACGTCATCGTGTAGTACGTTTTGACTGGTGTAGATGACACATTCACTTCACGCAACAAGACTGGGCACGTGTTCTTTTCACGAATGAGTCGGTTTCATCTCGACAGCAGCGACGATCGTTCTAGAGTCCACCGTCGTGTTGCTGAACGTTTCCATGACAGCTGTGTGATTCAATGACGTCAATTCGGCGGAGGTAATGTCATGATGTGGGGTTGCATCTCATCCCGTGGCAGAACAGCTCTTGTGGTTGAAGACGGCACACTTACAGGCATCAGATACCGTGACGAAATCATACGGCCTCACGTCCTTCCATTTGTGCAGCAACGTAACGCCACGCTGCAACAGGATAACGCTCGCCAACACGTCACGCGGGTCGTCACCGACTTCTTGATCCAGAACAAAATGAATGTGCTGCCCTGGCCTGTAATGTCACCGGATATGTCGCCTATAGAACACGTGTGGGAAGAGATGCAGCGTCGCTTACGTCGCTTTCATGCACAGTTTTTCTCCGCTAGAATATTATTCAAAAAACAAAAACAAAAATACTTATCTCTTAGTTTTATCAATCTTTACTGTACATCATGCATCAGCTATATTGTAAATGTTGACACGTGCATACAGAATAAACACTGGATAGGTTATCAGAACAGAAATATGATAAACGCAGCTATGTAACATGTAAAAAGGTGTATAATCCTAACGTGATGAACAAGATTTAAGAAATAAACAAATTATGTGTAAGCTCCCTTTAAGCGTTTAGATCTAGCTATATAAATGTATTTATTTTATTAGTAGTATTTTAGATAAAAATTACTATGAAACACTGTTTTGTCTTAGTTTAATAAGCTGAAATGATTGATTGAGGAGAATCGCCATGTAAATCAACTCATTGGCTGCAAAATTGGCGAAATAATTTGTCATTATGACGTTAAACGGACTATCTTCCTGTGATGTCAAACTCCTCTCGAGGACGAAGACATTTTGCGCGTCAGCCACCAAGATATTTGTAGACTGAAATATAACAATAATATTAAGTGCAAAAGAAAATCCAGGTTTGGTTAAAAGATTAAAATGTAAAAGCAGCAAGAGAATGAGTTCATATAATAGTCTGTAGTTGTTGTGACTAACTTATAACTTGAGGAATGAAAGTGGTGTGTGCTGCAGGAAAAGGAATCTAGGTAGCTTTCAGTTGAGGTAGCAATCAGTTTATTGTGAATGTTATACATAAAATATAAACTGTTGTCAATACGCCTAAGATTTAGTCTGCCAATGTTAAGAAAATGGAGCGTGTTGGTTGCATTGGATTGTAGGCCGAAATCGGGCTTTATCCATCGAGCTGCTCTTCTCTGGACACCCACAATCTGGTATATGAGGGCTTGGGCATGGGGTTTCTGTATATCGGAACTATAATCCAGCAAGGGTCTCACTAGGGTCTGGTAAGCAATGGACTTAAGGGGTTCGAATTTGACCCTGATGCTTCTTCGTAGAAACCCTTATGTTCGGTTAGATTTCTTTGTTGACCTATTTATTTGGTCGTTCCACGACATATTATTTTAGATAGCCACGCCAAGGTATTAACCCGGATATAAGACTCAAGTAATCCTCCATGAAGGTAATACTGGACGGGATGGTTCCTTTAGTAACGTAGATAACTTGACATTTGGATGGGTTGAATACCATGTCAAACTGTAACTTCAAATCTTCTCAGGTCATTTTGGAGGGTGACCGATTGGTCTGCAGATGACACAGATAGATAAATTGCAGTAGCATCAGCAAAGGGCGAATTCTGGACTTGATAGTATGAGGGAGATCATTTATGTAAGCTAAAAAGAGCAGTGCTCAGGGAAAGGAGTAGCAAAACATTAATGATCTGTTTATCTGAGTAACAACTAATGAACGCGTAGACTTGAATGTCGTATATAGAAACAAAGAATATGCGGTTATGTGTCCATTTTGTTGATTATGATGTAAAACGCAGACTAAAGGTTTATTCAACGTGATGTAGAGGGACCTGACTGATATATTTAGCATGTAGCGAAACAAAATCTTTTCCGATGCGATTGGTATATAACGACTAAATATGAGGACAATTTCATACATCAGATTAGGTAATTCTTTCTATTATTGTGGTGTTCTCAAATGATACTGTAGACTGGTTATATCAATTTTAAATTCCTGCTGAAATTTAAAGAAACAGCGCTTAGTTAAAATCACAAAATTCTTGATAAATTAGACCGTACACCCTTCTTAAATGCATATAACTAATAATATTCATGGGTTGGCTATGCACGTATCCTTCAATAATAAATTGCAGAAGACGAATCCAACTATCATAGTGATGGCAAAGTAACAATTAAAATACAGGCTTATGATAACTATATTTAAACGACGTGTAGAAATAAACATCAGAGCTGGGGTAATTTTGTCCTATCTAGTGACATTGTGCCTGATTTGCAGAAACGGCTGGCCTTTTTCTCCCTGCAAATATATTTTTATAACGTTCCATTCATTGGTTCATGAGAATAACCAATAAACTAATTTTCTATTTTATAGCAATATCGGCCCCTATGTCGGGACGGACGTGACGACGTGCGTGATTCCTTTACAGACCCCACATCATTACGTAAAGTGAGAGTATATCCTAACATTTTGTCGACATCTCTTTAGGCTTAAGTTCTGCTTATATTTATTTAGACAAGCAGTTTAACAAACAACAAACTATGGTAGAAGCAAAGTTTTCTCCTATTTACAATAATCGCAACTCCGAAAGCCGCAATCATTTTCCCGAATATTTATACGTACCTATTTTAAACGTTTAGCTCTACTTGTAAGTTCACATTTGAAAAACGATGTGAAAGTTTTGATGTACTCGCCAAAAAAAACCACATTCGACCAACGACTCAGCATTGCCTGTGTCGCGAACATAATGCGATGTGCAGGGCGTGGATTTATGCAGAACAGTACCAAACACATCGTTTGCAGCCATAATTATTTTTCCCTCAAAGAGAAATTTCTCCTTAGCTGATAGTTTCCCCAACTTCTTAGGATCATATTGTTGTCAAGAGTTTAAAATTTGAAACGATGTGAATGATTCAATGTACTCGCTAAGAATGCACAATCGACCCACAGCTCAACATTGCAAAGTTTCAATAGGTTTCATTATGTATTGTTAAGTGTTCATTTTGATGCATTTACGAAAATATATTGGTGAGGCGACCACTTTATTGTAGTAAATGTATCAAAATAAACTTGAACCAACTTAGTGTTTGACATGTGCTCTTTTTTTGTAATCGACATAAGTTAAAGTGCAGCGAATTCAGCGCTGCGATTGGACAAATATAATTTCAAAGTCTAAGTGCATAAAAGTCACCATGAATAGCAATTATTATTTGCACTGAATCTGAATCTGTGATATTAGATTCATGTCATAATTTGAGCCTACTGTGATAGTTATCTTTCAGTTTGAAGAGGTGTTTTTACCTGAATAAAATCGATAAATGGATCATATCTATTTGTAGAAGGTGTGATATTATGATCTAATTATGAAAAACTATCCGTTATCGACTTATATACAACTCGTTGTTGTTAAGAGTTCTAACTCATTGGTAATTAGACGATGACCCCTCCGGAACACACGTTAAACAAAAAAAGGAGTAGGACCTGTTCACAAGTGTTTTAGTAGTCATGTCCCCCATAACGCACATGCATTAGTAAAAGCAACAGAAAGAAAATCGATCGGGCCACACGTGGTTTTTGTAGTTGTTCCTTCCTTAACACACGTTTGTTAGGAATAGAAAATGGACCGGGCCACAAGTGTTTTAATAGATGTGCCATCCGTAACAAACGTACATTATTTAAGGTACATTGTAATAGGAAATGGAGCTGTGCCAGTGTTATATTTGAGGCTTTTACTGTTCGTATAAAGGTCGTACGATTAAGTATCGTATGATTGTGTTAAAAAGTGTCTGAGGTTTTTGATTCTAAGCTTGACTGACGGCAAGTAAACACAACGAAAAAGCAAATATACATATAAATAAAATATATTGCTGAACGTTATTATGCCTGGCTATCATCGATGTGTATACCATCAAACATATTTTATTTTAGGCATTTATATAATTGAAGATGGCGTCAATGTAAACATAAACAAAGGTGCCGAAGGATGGTACAAGTAGACTAAATAGAGGTCAACAGGTCAATTCAAAGAATAAGAAAATAAAACATCAATTTCTGAAGTAGTTGAAGTAATCATAATGAAAATAAACGGAATCATTTGACAATGTATATTAGACAATATGCGTATCAAATTTACCTGCAATATATATATATGTATATAAATAATATACATTTCTGAATGTAATTATGCCTGGCTATCATCGATAAGTATAACATCTAACTTAAACGTATTATATTTTAATTATATAAATTGAACTGACAGCGCAAGAGGGTTATTAAAATAGCGAAAAAGAAAGTGCACAGGTGAATAAGTATCAAACGCTTACCTGAAACGGCATCCCACCTGCGTATTCTGCCTAAAACTCCGTTCTTCTGCATACGGACTGACTTGTACTGATTTTGATTGTAAAAGCAACTGGTATAAAAGCAAAAATAATATCAAACAGGGAATGCCACGTACCAAAAACGCAGCCTCCCCAAAACGAACCCCACAGCACCCAGAAGTGCACACCACCAACACACACACACACACACACACGCACACACACACGACACACACACAATCATGTACACACACACATATACACTACCAACACACACTAGCATACAAAGCAAACACACGAGGACAAAACGAACAATTAAAGGAACACAGTGGGGCACCGCCTTGGAACGGTCAGTGGCAAAAACACCACTGGGGAGCTTAAACCGGTTTATGGTGCGCACCCAACCTCACTCTTACCCCCACCATGTTCCAAAGTCACAGGACAGTGTAAATAAAAGTAATCCCTGCTAGGTGAATCTCTAACACACGCAATGGAAACAAAAGGCATGGTATGTAAAACACAAAAATGCTCGTGTATAAATATATAAAAAGCAAAACTTGAGAACCAAAAAACGTATGCACTCAATGCCTTTGCAGAAGGCAGAGCACCAAGAGAAACACCCTTAAGGGCCCGACGAAACAGGCCAGAGGACAGAAATCAAAACAGTTTCGTCCCAGTGGGATTTAAAAACTGCCCATCACAGAGTCCTCCCCCTCTTCCGTCAGACACAATCAAAGAGGGAAGCATAGCGTCCAACTGTAAACGGGTTGAACACCAAACATGCGGTGTGTCTCAAAACAGTTGGGTCGTAACCTCTTTTAACAAAACGTTTTATAATTTTAGCAAATACAGTTGGAAAATTGCCATGACCCAAAATCTTACGAAGTTTGTAAACCACATCCCCATAAAAATCGGGTTTTGAAATACCTTCTCGCAGAAGAGTCTTTAGATTACTATTGAATTTCAAAACCAAATCAGAATTACGATAGTAAAATTTAGCAAAATATTTACGCAATTTGTAATAACGGTAGCCCTGTTGAAGAAGTTTATTTGTAATATATTGATTACGTTCATTGAAATCCTCAGCATAACTACACGCTCTGGCAAACCGAATTAACTGAGAAATGTATAAACCTAACAACGCCATTTCTATATTTTATTTTATATTCATTGGAACATGGACCTGCGACACTTTTTCCTCTTCCATGAAAATGTTGTCCTCGACATTCATATTTTACAAGTTCAGGGATCAGTGAATTGTGTTACTATAGAATCGCTTCTCAATACAATGAACCCTGGAAACAAAGGTATCATTACTCTACAGTACTCCAATATACTGTGTTATGACGCTTTTAGAATAACATAATATTTTTCAAAATTTATTAATGATTAATACTCATCCAATGGACGTAATTTCATATAATTATCAAGCGGCTCTAATCTGAAAGCAGATGTTAACCATGTCGATTGATTCCGTCTCCGAGACTTCATTCGTTTTTGGTACGTGGCATTCCCTGTTTGATATTATTTTTGTTTTCATTCGTGGCAACAAACCAGATTCATGTTGTTGTCTCCTGTGTGGTGGCATGTTTCTCGGTGTACCGGAAATAGAAGAGGCAAATGATTTATCAGAGTCTTATTAACCTTCAGACAGTAATACGGAATTCTGAAGTTCAGAATTTTGTTCAGATTCCAGATGTGAATGTGTACCATCGGGCGCAACTTCAATAATATTATAGACTTGTAGACTTATAAAAGGAACAAAGAGATTTCTGTGCAGAATCCGTTTTCGGCCCTGACCATAGTCAAATCTCTTCTAAGATGTTTCCAAGCTTCTGCTTTCTTTTCAAGTCCACGTTTTTTAACAGGAACGCGGTCGCCAGGCAAAATCTCAGTCATAGTTACTCTTAGCCTTTTGACAGATGCGAAGTTGCAGCTTCGTTTGCCCTTTGTAATAAGTCAGTAAGGATTGTTTCTGATTCTAATAACACAAGTACATCATCAAAAGCAAAACGGAATGGACCGGGATACGAGTGGTTTTGTAGTTGAAATTTCCGTTGCACATGGACATTTCAAAAGCAATAGGAAATGGAGCGGGCCATGCGTGTTTAGTACCTGTATCCTCCTTAACACATGTTTCCTATTGTAAGGAATATAAAATGGACCGGGTCACAAGCGCTTAAGTAGTTGTGTGCGACGTAACACACGTTTATTATTGAAGTTAATAAGTAATGGATCGGGGCTCAAGAGTTTTAGTAACAAAAATATACCACTAAAAGCAATAGGAAACGGACCGGTTCACAACTGTCTTTGTAGTTGTAGCCCCGCAACGCACATACATCATTAACAGCAGCAGGAAATGGAGAGCGTCATGAGTGATTTTGCAGTTGTAAATTACGTACAACACAAAATTATTATAACAATAGGAAATGGACCGGGCCACAGGTGTTTTAGTAGCTGTGCCATCAGTAACACAGATACATTGTCATAAACAAAACGAAATATGAAATGGACAGGGCCACACTTCACTTTGTAGTTGTTCCTTCCGTAACGCATGGACGTTGTTAAAAGCAAAACGATATGTCCCGGGTCACAAGCGTTTAAGTAATTGTGCCCCCGTAACACACATTTACTATTAATAGCATGACGAACTAGACCAGGCCTTTAGTGGTTTTTAGTGTAGTTTTTCCTTCCGTAACACACTGACATTCTTAAAAGTGGGTTTGTAGCTGTGCCCTCCGCAGCACACGTAAACTGGTAAAAGGAAAAGCAAACGGACCGGACCGCAATTGTTTTAGTAGCTGTGCCATCCGTAAAACACATACTTTATTCAAAGCAATAGAAAATGGAACGGACTACAAGCGTTTGAGTAATTGTGAGATGAATAACACACGTTTATTTGTAAAAGCAGTATGTAAAAGACCGGTTTAAAAGTGTCTTAGCAGTTGCGTCCCCGTTACACATATTCATCATGAAAAGCAACAGGAAATCGATCGGGCCACTAGTGTTTTTTTTTGTTTTTCCATGCCTTAATACATGTACATTATTAAAAGGAATAGGAAATGGACTGGGCCACGAATGTTTTAGTAGCTGTGCCCTTCCTTTAACTTAAATATTATTTTTGATTGCTACATTTAAGCCTTAGAATACTCTTCACCTTGTTTTCCTTTGAAAAGGCCAAGAAAAAAATACAGGATTAACCGCCATGCAGTGTATTGATTCCGAGAGACAAAGCAGTTAATAAAAGAAAAAAAAACGTTAACATAATCACACTGACGTCATTATCCCAAGTTAAAGCGTTGCACAGTTCTGTTTAGCGGTGCGCATGTTAAACGAATGTGTGCTTGTTAGGTTCTGAATCTAACGTCTTCTGCATACAGTCACAGTTGAGTACTTTATATATGTTATATATTAGTTGATTAAACTAAAGTTGTATAATATAGCTATGTATCTTGTCTTGAATGGTGGCCCGACATATGGGAGTGAATTCAGTCACTATTTTACACATTACCGTCGAACTAAAAAAGGTCCGTAATAGTTACGATAATTTTCATAAATTAGACAATTGTTGAACCTGTTTGTTATATAAATGTTGTGATGGTTTGATATATGGAACGCCCATTCATTTCCATTGTCTCCTAAAGTAGAATGTTATTGATATTACAAATTTTGTGATTAACCATTTAAATGCTATAACTGATATAATATCGGGAAAATGCCCAACAGAATTATGACATTTTTAGCGAAGGTTTGTTCCTCGTTTTGAATAAAATATAAGCGATAAAACAATAAAAATAATCGAATTACATACACATAAAACATATCGACTTTTTTGATCTGTTGGAGTAAAACATATGAACTGGATCATACGTCTATTTTTATTACGCATGCAACTGACGCTGTTGCTTGCACACATATTTGTAGATATGTGCTCTATTTATATGTTGGTGCGGATCTAAAAATCCTGTTATCATGTCCACATCGTCAAGACACAGGTCGGCTGCACTTTGTTTAGAAAAAATGAACACAGACAGGCTCTACTGTATTCTAAAACTTTATTCAAAAACTTTATAAACACCATTATCTTTTAATGTATTATCGTTTTACGGTACACTATAAAAGGAATTCAAATAATAGTCAAAGTCATGAATTCAAGTTTTATTGAAAACGTTTATATCGGTAAACGTCTATGTTTTTTTCTTACAATGTAGCTAGCGATTGAAAACATTTATTGAGCTTCAGAATGTGTTTGTTCTTTTGTCTCTGTCTATGAAGCGACGACAAGACAGGCAAAAAATGAGTACAGATTTTATGATGTCGCTCACAAGATGACATATTTGAGTTTAACATCACCGATTTTATTTCCAAAATATAACAGTTCATACAGTTTCGTTGCAAACACATAATTAAATCAAAAAGGACATCATTTTACTACATTAGCTTCAATACACCCCTACGATGGAGTCATCAAGTGCACAATTTTTGTCATACGTTAACTGTGATCTGGTTGTATCATAGTGTATTTTAAAACTTACTCATGTACTTTCATTTGCAGATTTACATTCGTGAATTGTCATATTTATATGATATCTCTTTACATACACAAGTATCAAATGGAAACGATTTTAAGTTTTTTAAACGCCAATCGACACATGCGTCCATGCGAGGAATCGAAAAAATGAACCGTTATAAAACCAAACCTTTTGTATGTTGATATTGCTATATGTTAATTATAACAAACGACTGGCAGAAATGAGTTTGCAGGTTAACGTCAAAAACAGTCTGTCCAGAGTTCGATTCCCATTGAATTAAATCTATTTGTTTCTTTTTTGTATACAAATTGCAAATGTCATGTAAAGTGTTGCTAAGCGCGTAAAATCACACTCCTGAAGTTATTTTATATCTGTCTGTATAAAATTGTACTCGACGCATGTTTAAATATTGGTACGACTGTATTGCTTTAATGAAATACGGGATATTGGTAAAATCATAAATATCACTAAAATATAAAAAAGATGGTAAAACAACTACTAGTACCACATATATTGATTGTTATGAAAGACGAGTAGGAAAAAAAGACTAGTAAGAATCGTATCCAAACCCTCTTAGCTTCCAAAAATGTGAGAAATCTGCGTTAAAATCACTGAGCTATGGAGCTTTAAATCTACTGTATCTAAGAGATATAGTGTTAATGTACAGTTGATACAATATAATGAGAATATAAAGCCATGAAATCTTTTCAGAACCAGACCTGATTACAGTTAGAACGGCTACGTGACTGCAATCTCCCTCGACATTTTAATTCAATTCGCTGTAGATCCAACGGCTTCAATCAAAATGTGAAAAATAAATATGTAGTGGTTGAAAATTTGAAAACTGACTAAGGTTTCTAATAACATACCAATATTTAAGTTTCGTTTTGGTTACCAGGGAATTAGACCTGAATAGAAAGAGATTAACACATAACATGGCCGTTAAATTAATTTGTATTTACGAGATGTAGTATAGTTAAATACATATAACTAAAGAAACATTGTCTGCGCCCTCAAATTCGGCGTCAAAATGATCGTACAAAAGTTACGCTTTCTATATATTACAATTATTGTGTACGGAAATGACACGCCAAGAAACTAGCTTCAGACTTTCGATTTATGTTCAACATTTCACATAATGCCTTAAAGACTTGATTATATTACAAGACCTACGTAAAATGCAACATTGCCGACGCAGAGAGACAAATTTGCGATTGAAATAGCGGTGTTGTTAAACACATGACCCATGTTCTAGACGTTAACGATGGTATTTAACCTGCTGCTTGGAAATGCTTAAGGTAGCGCCTGACAAAACATAGAAGTTTATTCACAAAATTGTTCAAACGTTTTTATCTTTTAATTATCTGTGGAAAGTAATACTATAAATGTTTTTATATAAGTATCTCCTAACTATAAAGAAATAAAGCAAAACAAAAGATGGTACTTATGTGTACGAAAATAAATAAATGAATAAAATATCACACATATCATCGATTTGTTAACAATGCCATCACCTACGGTTAGCCTTCTATACCAAACAAGTTTAATGTATTTTGTTTTATAGCAACGTGAGGTTGACGAGAGCAGGGTAGTTCAAATCATACCTACACTTCGTACTATAACGATTAAAAACTGCTGGTAACTACTTAGTGCTTCTGTTGTTTTTAAATTCTATATTCTAAATTCTAAAGCCAGATTACATATGTATTTACGAGACAGGTAATCCACGTGTCCTATCTTTCCGGATGCCGTTGCCTGACAGCTATCCCTGTTTGTCTTCTAAGGTGTGTGTAGTGTCAAAGTGATCATATTCTACTTTATATCTGGAGTCGTATTTTGAATATATTTATGCATTCAATTTACTTTTCTTCTGTTACATTTAAACTTTCCATAATAATCTTTGCTCAGTATTAATTTTCACCCTGCTTTAGTGAGAACCTCCTAGATTTGGTGAAATAAACTATGAACGACGTTAAAAGCGTCTTACTCTAAGCGTCCAAAAGTTGTCGTAACATTGCATGTTATTCCATATCACCGTTAATGGTATTACAAAGTCACATATTTCAAATGCAGGTTCAACAGTTACTGATAATGACAAGAGTGTGTCCCGCCCATGATAATGTGGGGTTGTTCTTGAGTCTAAGAACATAATTTTGTTGAATCTTTTTCAAATAACAACTTAGTTAAGCATACGTTCTATTTTTTTTTTTTTTTTTGACGATCATTATAAAATAGTCGCATGATTGTTTGATATCTAGTCAGCATTCACTCAGTATTATATCACTGACATCACCATGGATGCGGTTGTTAACAAGAAATAGTTACACTGCCTTGTATAGTTATCAACGAACCTAAATATGACATAAAAGTATAGTCTACACTGATAAATGATATAAGATCTAATTGTGACATTGAAACCACATTGTATTTATCAAGTTGCATTATTCTCAAGTCGTTGATTAAAGTGGTATAAACTGTAGTATATCATCGCGGAAGCATACAACTGTACATTATTATGACTATGACATTAATATTAAGAAGCTTAAACATAAATTCTGCTAACAACTTTAAGCTGCATCTGCCTAATCAACAACCTTTTACCACAACTGACAAAATGACAATCATAACAAATTATATGAATCAAAATCTAAAGACAGTACACATTTGAACGTATATCGACAGAGTTCTGTTTAAAGAAAGAGAAGATCGAGTTTAAAGCGGTTCAGCAAACCAATACAACACTGAATGATTTATACATCTTGCCATGCATATATTTTTGCTGATTTAATCACTCAGATATGTCCCGCTAACTAAGATTAGCTTTGCAAGAACGTATATTATCAAAGTTTAAACTTCATTACTTTTTTAAATACATCGTCCATACTTAAATTTGAATTCTCTAAAGAAATCCTTTAAATCATTAATGTTAATTATATAACGATAAATGGTAAGCAGATTAAAATATACACATGTATTTAAAACTAAACATTGTTTAGAACATATTCATAATAATCATGACGATGAAGATAATAGTATTTATATTAAAAAAACAGAAGTAATAATAATTATGATAATAACACGAAATTGGACTAATAAATCTATTTGATAAAAATGAAATGACAATTACAACTTGAAACTTAAAGATTAATGCATACATAATCCGTCAATAAAGCAGACGGAAAAATATAAACCTAGCAATACCGCAAGGTGTGTAAATCATACAGTGATGTACTGGTAAGTAGGATAGGTAATTGCATGATATATTCTCCCTTTAAACAGAAAATGTGCGGTTTGAGTATTTTATGAAGTTTGTGATATTTGCTCTGCCTTTCACGCATTCTTTAAAAGTATTCTTAGAGTGATCTATACTTCATAGTTTATTCAAGTTTATAGTTTGATATGGGTGAAAAGACGCATACATGTATCCTATATAAGCAAATACTTTACCATGCGCTTCTTATGAAAATTTTTAAGGGAAGCAGTCGGGATCCGATTCGGTTGGAGCCTATAATCTCTTGGTTGACAAATACAGTTTCGCTTTTACTTGTGGAAAATAAGTGTGCTACTATTTTTAAACAACTAATGATTAAACAATCCAATTCTCTGTAAACTAAATAGATGTTAAATATAATCATAATGGAATAAATTTAACAGTTAAGATATTAAGAAAATAATAACTCATATCATTGGAATAGACGATTATTATTTAACAATGTTCTTGGTGACTTTTATCGCACCATTCTTCATCTGAAAAAATCCACACATTAAAGCCACTGGTTCGAAGAAGAAGACTGTTTAACTTACAGATGCTCTTCAGCCCATTATAAAACAATACAGCACGATTCTTTGTTCAAGTCCAACACTGAAAATCAAAGCCGATGACATATGATTTTTATTTGCGATTTCTTTTTCAAACTTGAATCTCAGTCAACATGCTAAGTTTGAAAATTTTATGAAAAGGAAAATTTTGGCCATATTCCTCATGCTTGTTTCTCTATCTTTGTGCTCTAGTGAAAAAGAAAGGGCTATCATGATGTACAGCCTAAGTCATAAGTTGTTATTTAGGTGGCCTTTTTCACATCTTCATTCTCTAGTGTGACTATCCATTCATTACCTCGTACAAGATGTATTTTAAACTTAATTTGTGTATATTTTCTTCAACACATATCGTATATTGACTAATCATATTCATACTCTCAAGCAAATCATGTAAGTTGCTCATACATGAGTTGTTATTATTTTATGTAATTTCCGCAGACATGTCATTTCCTGATCTAACCAATCTGCCTTCTGTTCACTTGTGACTATCAATGGATGCTGTCTTTGCCGGGAGTCAATGGGCCAAAAGGCTCCAGTGTTTTCTCTAAAATATATCCTTTCATTATAACAGCAATGGTGTTATATGTAGAATTATGAATTCTCTGATGGAAATAAGTGTTCATACATTTGTTTAAATAGCGTATACATTAATATGATATATTCAATCTCTTGAGCACTCTGAAGACCCTGATACAACATAAAACGTGTAATTAATTTGGCACCAAAATCTTATCAAATGAAAATCTTAATTCTATTCACTAAAATAAAATGAAAAGTAGGAAGTTGCTTAATTACCAATGGTCTATTACATTTAAACAGTAAAATGTCTTCAGCTTCTTTCTAATTCTGTTATTAAAAGTTGCCTTGTTAGAGGGGCTGACACAGCACCTAAGTGATTTCCGTCGGCAACTTATTCCTTCTTGTTTTACAGTGTCGTATGTGACATATTAATGCCTAGCTCCTCACACATACAGGCTAATAAGTAATATACAAATATATTTGTATGCCTGCCTTGCTTGTCATTTAGTTTTTAAAGTACAATCAGTTTGTCTTTGAAGTTTTATATAACCTACATAGGACTAAATGTTTTTCAATTTAACTTTCACAATACAAATTCAATTTTATAACTTCACACTCAAATCATGAATGTACATTTTATAAAGACTAAAATTTACCTGTCATGATCAAACATTGTAGCCTTTGAACAGTCATTCATTCACTTCATCTATTTCACCTCCATAATTTAAAGTCATTTATATACATGTACTCGCTGACACATATTTGCTGGCACATTCTCATTTTCATCAGTCGGGTCAGAGCCACAATGCCTGACACAAAAAGGAATTCAAATGAACATTTAATGTGTAAGTGATTTGTTTACTGAATCATTTCACTTCTACCAATAAGCTGGAAAGAAAACATTGTTCTATATGATCTAGGTTTCCTTAGTAAGGTAATTATTAGTTTAAAATATGTCCAAAGGTCTCCTTAACCATATGCCTTGAATAAGGGTGATGGACCTTAAAATCATATACAAACAAGATCAATTTTGCCAAAAATGAAGATTAGTGTTTAACTCATACTTTGTAACACCAAAGGCATATACAATGCAAAGATTAAATTAAATTTCAAAGGTGGTCAGTAAAAAGTTGATAGATAATAACTTATATTAATGGTATTCATTCAGTATTGTTATGAGTGATATAAAATAACAAACTAACTTCTCTTGCTACAGCCTGAGAAAACATTTTTAGTGCACTGCACTGCTATAACCTTTTTTTAATTTTAGATTTTTTAGATATGCATACTCTTAACTTCATTCAGTAACTGAGTAACAGTTATGTTATAGAAAGTAATTTTCCAAGAACTTAAATCTTTTTAAAAGTTCAACTGATTGGTTAGAATAAAGCTGTTAAAGTAATCTGCATTTTACAAACAAAATTATAGTTCCTAACAACCTTCTTCAACTATCACAAAGTTCTCTAAAATAAGAATAAGTTTATTTCAAATATTCTGTTTGATATGTCAATTTTAATTATTATTAAAACTTGCTGTTGGCTCTTAAAGGCGTTCTACTGTTGTTGCATAAAACTAAGTACAGGAAATGTACAGTTGTACTTTAGTTAAGATATATATAGAATACAATGTAATTACTATCTTACCAAGAATATCTATTCTAAAGACACATTCCGGTTATCATACAGAGTATAATTAAACCTAGTTTTGTTAATTGTATTCATCTAAATGTTACATTAAAATGAAATTTATAATAACTGAGAAAGGTTTTTTCTAAACCATGGCTTTGACAGTGGACTGGTTGACTGTTTTCAGACAATGGGATATGCAACTAAGCGAACTGATAAACATTTAATGCAATTGTGTAAAAAACGTTAAAAACTGATTATATAGGGATTGGTCAGTGTTGCAGTTTATAACCTGTAGATTGTTATTGAAGAACAATTTACGAACGTACATACGACGGACAAACCACCATCATGACACAAGCTCTGCTGTCAAGTTAAGCTAAAATGTTAGCGATATTTTTATTCTTCAGCTAAAATCTAAACTAACTCTTTCACTGCTGAGCAACAATTGATCCTGGCTTTACAACCGATCAGCCTGCATATTCATCCAGGTTGGTCATGATCTACACTTTCCATTTTTCAGTTCTTGTTATCCCTTTGAACAAATAATAGTATGGTCCACTAATCGTATGGGCTTGCGCGAATGCATTTTGCAAGTTTTTGTTTACAATTGCAAACCAGCCGTAGTTATCAAAACTATAAACAATAGGACCAAGAGGGCCCTATCGTTCACATGGTCACCACTGAAGATTATTAAAGAATTCCTAAAGAAATCTATGAAAAGTCAAGTGACCCCCTGCAAGGTCAAATATGATTTGGGTTCGTGATTTGAACAATCATGGTTGAGCTCCACAAGGCAATGCTATACACAATAAATCTAAGCTCTAAGCTCTAGGCCATGATGTTTCTTCAGATAAGAAGCTTTTTAAAGATTTTCCTCTATATTTAGCCGATGTAAAATCAATTTGACCCCTTGGTCTACTAAGCACTTATTGTCCCTTCATTTCTCATTGAATTTGATAAGGTACGTGTGTTACGAAGGGAACAACTACTGAAACACTGTTGGATCGGTCAATTTCCTATTGCTCTTCTTGTATTAATGTCATATTCAAACAGCAGTAGAACATGTTTAAAATTCAAGTTAAAGATTTGAGTTGGGAAATTTTGATTGTGTTAAGAAATAGAAACTATACCAACTACTCTTCATTTTAAAAGGTCGAAGTTGTACTGAGTGACCTTTAACATTTCGTTTATTCAATTACATGTTAAGATAATCTTTTTTTCAAAATCTTCATACTGTTGATATTTTAACTTTTCATCGTTTGACAAGAGATATCAATTCTGCACCCAGTTCGATTAACAGATAGTTATGAAATTGACTTTTTCTGAATAACAAGACACTTTAAATGTTGCAACTTTAGTTAAATGGTCCACCTGAACCGTGTTAACCACCCTAAACTTTAAAGACAACTTTAAGATTATGATTTCACGATATATTTTTTTAAGTTGCTAGGTCTTCAAAAAACACACTTTAAACTGTTTTGAACAAAGAAATCTCAGAGATAAGCGTTAGAGATCACGAAATTACAGCAAACCTCGTATCGATGCTATGCACCGTGTCCGTAAAAGAACCAAGAGCTCTATTCGTTAAACTGCTATGGTCTGGTATCCGAATTACCTTCTATCTGCATATGTCTCTTCAACCTGCGCCTGTCAATGTATTGACAGTTTCACCTGTGGTGAAATCCTAGGGTCGACCGGGACAATAAAACAAAAAATGATATTTTCAAACCAATCGACAATATCATAATTGTCTCATACATGACTCTCGACTTTGAAAACAAGTCTTAGTTCGTATACGTTATTGTCAAATAATTGATATATCTTTCGATTGCAGAGCACACAAACGTACAAACTACAGTGATGGTCGAGTAGGTACGTTTATTCTTCTTCCGTCGGTAGTTACGATGTTCAAATAGTACGACAGCAAGATTGAAGACTTCGCAGGGGAAGGTTTCTGTAGATTTCATGATGTAACTGTTTCAAACGTTTTCTAGACTATATACATCTCAAAATGAAATATTGAGATATATCAGTCATTATAACTCTGACAGCGCAAGGATCTCAGTATTGTATTTAAATAATTCAGCTTTGATTAAGAGGAAATGAAATTATTTTTCGTATACAGGAAAGGAACGTACGCGAAAAATATCAAATGATTACAGCAATATTTTAACTTTATTCTATCCGCCGAAAGAAAAATTTCAATCTATTTAGAACAATATTGTTTCAAACAGGAAAGGGCAAATCTTAAATGTTGTTAAGATTTGAAACTCCAAGGTGCTATTGCTTTGTTTATTATTTATGTTTTATTCAAATGAAGATATGCACATCAAATAGCAGTAAGATATATTTAATATTCACGCTGATGGAATAAAAAGGACATTTTTAACTTGATCTTTTATAGCGTTACAACACATGGAAATCATACGAATACAGTTAGTACTGAATGACCTATGCGATCATATGACAAACAGTTTTTTAAAAGACGCTTAGGCTCCTTTTATCTTTTGACACGAGACATCAATTTTGCACTGAACTCGGATTGCAGTAAACAAATTATTGCTGTAACGAAATACCAAAACGTGATGTTGTAAAGTGTCAGTTTAAGAAAAATAAACAGCTTTAAGTGTTAAAACGATGGTTTTTAGATTATATCTGTTTGTATTGATTCTTTAGCGTTTTGTACTATCGCCTAGACTCCACGGTGAAGAGGATCAAACAACCAAATACAAAAATCACTTAATGACAGGTCTCCACTGAATAATTAATATGACCTGTCCGTCACCGAGCACTTGATCACACAAGTCACAAGGTTCATGGACTTACTTTCGCACACAATGTCTGCAGGCTCGTTGGACCACACAAAAACTCGGGATGTGATTGTATCCGTATTAAACCGACTATCGAAATCAAAAAAGATGCAGGGAACCCTCGGTCACTCTCTGAACTTGAATGTCTACGTACCAGCACACAGATAATTTTTCTTCACAGCCACGACTACATGTGAATAGGTTTTACAGTGTTACATGGTTTACAGATCCTTTTTTTTTGGCGTGTCGTTGAAGAGGGGGGGCATGGTTCTGATAGCATGTTGAACTTCGGACCAAAAGTCGGCATTTATGGCACGTCATTCAAGATCCTACCGGGTCGCAGACGTTGAAAGCGTAACACACGCATAGATTCGAACACTAATGTTGTTCTCTGCATTTACATGTATATCCAAAGTTACAGAATTTAAAAAAAGTAACTCAACACGTCTAGGAAGCCTTTCATCGAAGCGGTGCAATCACAATGTTGTCGTGGTGATACTTATGGAACTCTTTGCTTGTTTTGGACATGCTCGGCGGCTTGAAAAATAACTTAATGTTTGCATGGTTTGGGTGGACCATGATCACAGGGTACAAACTGTCTTGAATTTTGTGATATTCTACCGCTCCACAAGGCTGGTCAAACTCGACCCCCACCTTGTCCAGTCAAACTTTGGTTTCACCCCTCTGAAATGCTCGCATCAGGCTCCATCTTATACGCCGTTTGTCAGTATCTTGTCTGTAAATGTAACATATCACTTCCACATTCGATCGAGTCAGGCACATACTGTCATCCGTGCTCTTAATCCTAATCACACTTGGTTGAGTTACTCGTGATTTATGGATCGTAGGGCATCGAGATGTATGTTATCTCAGCCGTCATTTCTCCGTCATGTATATTGGAGGCTTGTTTGCTCTAGACCACTCGCTCACATTCGTCTAGTCTGAAAATCCCTCTGTTTGACCTGGCATTGGTTTTTCAGAGTATTCACCAGATCATGAAACGGCACTGGTGCAGTCTCGAATGCTTAACTGTATCAATTTTCCTGAATGCCATAATAATAATATATACTTTACTTTCTGTTTTAAACCTTCGGGACTGACGGTTTTTTGCGTAGATCTAGGTGGTACAAAGACTCCTGCTATTGTTTCGGTTTCCCTCGTTCACTTTGTTATGTTTCTACGTCTTCGCTACGCCCGCTGCTGCTACTAGAGCTGTCGAAGTACATAACTTATTTCAGTGATGTTGGTGGTAGTAACTTCTACTGTTACTACTTTTTCGGGAGTGAAAGTTATTGTTTCTTTTTGCGTTTCCCTCGTCCAGTTTGTTTTGTATCGCCATCTTTGCTACTACTGCTTCAGCCACTGGCAGAACTGGAGTATGGCACCAATTTTATGTCTATTTTCAAGGTCTTCTCTCATTCAAGTGAAGCTTATCTCAGTGTGTCTCTATTTGTTTACACAAATTTTCTTATTTCAAACATGGCTCTTTGCTAAAATCAAACATACTGTGTATTGTAGGTTGATATTAAAGTGATGCACTGTACTGTGTTGTTTTCATCATTTGTTAGTGTTATTCCCATTTTAATGAAATATTACCTGGGTATTGTCTCACAAATATGTGTATAATTTGGCCACAAAAATATAGTAAATCTAAGTAGGTGAATTATAACACGTATAACTAGATTTAAAGTTTTAAATTCAATAGTACAATTTGTAAAAGGAAGTCACTAACATTGGTAAAGATGAATATGTATCAGCACTGTTTAAAGGGAGAGAAATGACAATATTCCTCCTACAAATTCAATGCGGTACCTGCTCGATTTACACATCTTGTCCTATGCGATTTAACGAAAATGTCAGTTGCCTGAATAACCTTGTGATATATCCATTACACTGTTTAGTTATACAAATGTTTAAACCTGATTACTCTATTTCAAAATCTGAAGTTCAAATAGATTATACTCTTTTATTTTATTTTCGAAACACAAATAACCAAACCAAGGACTGGATATGATTATACAATAGTCGTTGTTTAAACCAAAAATAGGCAGCCATTTCAAATATTATTATATTGATCTTTTTGCCGAGCTATAACCGAACATACACGTACCAAAATGATGTTAGTAGTGGAAAAACAACAGTGCCTTAAATGTAATGCACTTACAATTGCCTATCAAAAATGGGCAACTTTGTTTGTTTTGTGATTAGAATATCTTGCATTTATTGTGTAAGGGGACTTTGTGTGTTATTGAATTTATTATATAAATGATCTGTTCACCTATAACGTTTGATCCCATTATTTTTTGTATCTTTTTGCTCATTATTTTCATTTGCCTTTATTGTTCATGACGCAAATTAAATTGAATACAGACTTTTAATTTAAGATCATTTCAAGTTTTAAGGTTTGATAGGAGTTGCTCTTCTCTACAAAAAGCATGATACAAAATCAACATTAACAGTCTCTTCTCCTAAAATGAAATGTAATAGAACTTTAGGTAAAGCGCATTTATCAAAACTTGCCTGTGTTTCATGAGAGTAAACAATTGGACCGAACAGGAATTGCCTACACACATAATAGGCCGGCAGACACATTAAGTTTATGAACTTTTTACCCCAGCTATTGGTGCAATCTGTATCTTTTAGGTAATATGAAGGGTCAGATAGGCGGGGCCTAGCGCCTGGTGTACTTAAGCAACCCGCGTAGTAAATGCCGATATCATCTTTAGACGCGTATTATACAATTTGCTTGTTTAGTACATTGTGGACTGTGACCAAAGACAGTATTATTTCATTTAAAGGTTTGTGCATTTGGTGCTGATTTAACTCAAAGTATTCTTATTTTGACCACATCTTTGGATGAGTGTCAATTTAAATTATTTTTAAGAAAAACGCGGATGATTTCTTCATTTCAAGGTTTGTGCTTTTTCATTGATTAATATCGGTACCTGTTTTAAAATCTACACGTAGTTTAGCTGTGACAGTGTTCCTTTCACTTCTTTTATTTTATGTTAATAAGCATAATAAACAGTAAATGAACTAACTTATTGAAGATTTTTGAAAAGTCAGTACTTTATCCAATTATTATCAAATATATTGTTTTAAAGGCATTTGGACAAAGAAATACTTTGTGCTAAAGGATAAGCGAAATTTATGATAAATTAAGAACAATTCATTCATTAATAATGTTTTAGATCGTGGGTATGGAGGAATATTGCAGAATATTTCAATTAAAAAAACCTCATTAATATATTTAAGATTTGTAAAACACATTTAAGGTTAAATAGATCAGACCAGACACATACCTTTCAATCACTTCAATTCAGGCTTGATTCTTATCTTTAAAAATATGTAGTAGCAGTGTCTACAACAATCGCGGCATAATTATTTCAGCTGTTTTATCTTCTTGCCTCTATCAAAATTAGATTTAATATATTCATCGAAGAATTTACAATACCACCATTCCAATCCGCTTTGAACCCGTTCATAATTAAATATCTTTACTGCCGCATAATTCCTTGTGAGTTTAATGCATTATTACAAATAGACATTCATCTTATGTGCAGGTGCCTGAAAATTAAACAATTATTCTTAAACCTGTAAAACGTTGCTTACTGGTATAGTTAATGCAGTGCGGGCTATTTACAAAAAAGGATTACTGCGTAAATTGCTATTTTATCAGATTTCCTTTCTATTTTCGTCAGATTACTGTTCGCTCTTTCATAACCAAAACATATATTTTAACATTAACTTTCCTGCACTTTTGTCGTATCACCCTATCTTTATATTGAAAAAAGGGCAGTCAATGTCTTGGTGATGTGTGTAGATTTAGTTTAGTATGTTAGAATCTATTCTTGATGGTAAACATCTATAACAAGTTACTGTTTATACATACAAATATAACATATACACGTCATTCCTTAAAGCCGATGATATATTTTAAATTGTAATTTCAGCATATTTATTGTTACTGTTAAAGTTTTATCTCCCGCCTATGTTTTATATCAAGAAGAAACGAAGCAAATGTCCTCGTGTTAATTGAGTTGAAATAAGACATCTTAATTACATCAAGGTAGCAATAAGATTTGCATTTCATTGACTGATTGTGTATAACGACAACAGTACTCGCAGCATAACTAATCGTAAGTTACATAAAAGAAAAATGCTCCTTCAGTATTTACATGTAACATGTGCACCGGTGTATTATTAGTTTATAAAAAGCTACAGTTTGTAACAAGAGCTCTAGGAGGAGTTATTCGCATTTTAATAACAAATAAGGCCACACCAATTTAATTTCTTGGTCATCGGAATATATCCTAAAAAAATAGGAGCGAGCAAGCAACACGTTCTGATGAGAATAGTCACCTTTCTGAGTGTGCCTTAACTATGCCATTTTCAACATTTGTTTTCAAATATCAATATCCGTGTATAATTTCGTTAGAATTAACGGTTTTTCCTATATGAACAATCATGTTTGTGTTATATAGAACAAAAACGTGTTATTGATACTAAATATTTTATTACTTTTCACATTAAGTACATACATGATAATGATATTACAAACGTACTTGCTTATACAAAATATCAGTTAAACAACTTGGTGCACACACAAAAACATTGACTGAATTCAGTCACTAACTGACCATACATTCATAGCATATATGAATCTGTACTCCAAGACGATTCGAATATGATTGAAATTGCATCTGACTGAATTTCAGTCATTCCTGATTTCACTATCTGTAACTGAAGAAGCAATGAAAGTTTTTCGGTAAACAAAAGTAGAAGCTAGGCTGACAGTGACTGAATTCAGTCACGAAATAGCAATCATTTAGGCTAAAATTGTATCTGATAAAAATTAGTTATTTTATGTTTTCACTTTCCTAAAATTTCTAAATATCCTAAACGCTGAAAGCAATGTTTTTCCATGATCAAAGTAAGAAGTTAGCCGAATTCGGCTAAATAGCATGATTCATAACACACATGAATATTCACCGATACTGGATGTAAAATAAATGTATTCACTCAAAATTATCACCTTTCAGTAAGTGACGCGATACAAATGTATGTTTACAAATGTGCATATACCGTATTTATTTTAATTGCGAAATAATTTATTATTATTTTAATTGTGTGTTGAGGTAATGTAACAAGATGATGCAACACATAATGTAAAAATGACAACTGAAAGACAAACATTAATTCATTAAAAGAGACGAACATCAAACAGCCAAGAATTTAATAATTATTTTAGTTTTTCGTGCCTTAAACTAGCGACCAACAAAAACGAAGAGGGAGTAAGTAGATAAGTAGAGCTGTACATAACAATAAAAGTTTCTCTTAGCTAAACAGAAACACACAATTATGTAGACGAATAAAGTAACGACAAGAATACATGTAAAGCTAGTCGACGCAGTGCAAACGAAACATAAATCCATTGATCAATAAATCATTATTTCAATATCTAGTTCATGCCTAATGACAAATACTATTTTAGCCCTAATGACAAATACTATTTTAGCATACATAAATATTAAAACCACAATTTGCCCAAAAAAAACCAAATAAATGAATGAACGAATGAATGAATAAATGAATGAATATCAATTAAAGGCGGTCAATTACTTTTAAGCAACATTTTATGACAATTTTTTTTGTATAATTTTTATTCTGTTAGAGATTTATCTAATGAACAAAAAGACCCATTACATAGAGTTCGATCCCTATCAGAAATTTACATTTAATTAGCTTTTTATAAAATTTTGTTATTATTTAATATGAAAGTATTTAAAACGTTGAGTATTTCTTTTTTATTTCAATATAATATCTACTTTTACGTTTGAATTGGATAGATATACAAATATCTTAACATTCTGATCCAAAATGCAAGATTTAAACCTACGTGTAGCTTCTGAATAGATTTATTTCCAATCTATCTTGGGTGCGCACCCAAGATAGGTAAAGGGAGGTAATACTATCTTTTCAAACTTGAACTTCTAATGAATTCCATCTAAAAATATAATATTTAATGCACATATTTCACAAATATAATATAAAAGGTCTTATATTTATATCTTTCTGTAGGCAAAGTATGTGTATCAAATTTTTACTTATGATAAAATAACTCTATCTTGGTTGGGCAACCAGGATAGGGAAATCAAATTTTAAAAATATCTCCAGTAAAAATCGTACTTGAATTAAACGCTAAGTGAACATAAATGAGTGTAAATGATCAGATGTTAAAGTTTCAAACAAATATGTTACATGGCCAAATTCCAATTATATACCTTTAACGCCAAACCCACAAGCAATTAATCAGAAAGGTATGAAAAGGAAGGGAAAAGGTAAACCGGTAGTACATGTTAGTAACCCTAACATCGCCTGCATCTGGCCATGGAGACGAAAACCATATATCTTCGATAACAATTAGACCACCAATCTCGAGCAGTTTTATGGAATCTATGGGCATGCCTATTTCATAACAGAAGGTGGTACCACCTGCCCTGTAGAATGATTGGAGATTTCTACATGATTGACATATCATGAGTCAGACTGTTACGGGATGGGATGTAAGTTATGGACTTTAATTGGCTCTTAAACATAAACAAGAAGGCAGGGCTATTAAGACTGGAACTGTGAAAACTATTTGAAATATCCATGGCCGGACAACAAGCACTGTCTGTTAGACGTGCCCATTGAAACTGACAGTCCTCGATTGAAATTGATTGATAACATGATTATATAAATTAACCTGCCTAGTGGTCACATGTATTCAGCAGTCGTCAGCCTTTAGAAGCCAAATTCTATTTTTACTCAATTTGCCATTCATATTAAAAACACATTAACTGTAAAGCCACCATTTTAAATGCAAACTGTGTCCGGTTTAATCATACATTTAACTTAAAACAAAATGTTGTTAATGTAATTTTTAAGTTTTTGAACTTTTTACAAGATACATGCACAACAAAATAGACAACATGACATATAACTAACATAACTATAAGAATATATACATATACGTATGCATTATAAACATACGCCCCTTTACATCCAAGACAGCTGAAACGGAAACATGCAAGTACATGCATATGAATATTATATCAAGTAAAGCTTGAAAATGATTCAATTTACGGAACTGATATGATTCAGTGGTATTATTCATGTAACAATCTGCCACCGGGCGTTTAGTTGGGACATGTCTAGTTGTTCCTCTCCAGCCTACGACTTTCATTTGCAGGCCATTTCTTAAAATGCATGAAAACATCACCCCGATTGTCTTTCGTCAATCTGAAAATATTTGTTGAAGTATTAGATGAAATGTATCGTTATTGTATATATTGAAAGGTATTATTTAATATTATTCTTATGAGAAACAATTTGAAATGCAATATACAAATTGGTTATGTTTTAGAAAATATACTACAATCTTGTAGCAACCTCCCTGCCCAGTTACCTAGAAGTCCCAAACATATTAACAAGACATGTGCATCCCCCTGGTCTCCGCCACACCCATGCAAACTCGGACTTCTTTAAGTACTCTTTTTTCACTCATACCACAGTCTTGTGGAATAGATTACTCACGCATATTGAGATTCTGCCTGGTCTTGAATCATTCAAGCAGGTGTCGGCCCAACTAAGTTATTAATCGTACAACAATTGTTTTTGAACCTTTTATTCTTTTACCATTTTAACAGTTTTAACAATCTTGATTCTCCTAACTGTAAGAACTATTATGCATTTATATGATACTCGCAGTTTTACAAGATAGATAGATACTATAATGATTTTACCCGATATAGACATAAATTAAAATGGAACAAAGTCTCATATTTTCAGAATGACTACATAGCATAACACTTGATGATTAATTATCTAGGAATGATTTTCTTAGATCTTAGTGTACGTCTGCCTATAAAACATCTGCATTTTAAATGGTTCTAGGAAAAAGCGTGAAGTTTTTATTTGTTGCAACCTGCTGGCTATTATCAAATTAGAAATTTCTTTGGTGGCTGAAATTATATAATTAAACTGTGGCTGACCCAAATTATAGCAAATCAGTACTGGTGGTAAACTGACATTTCATTAATGACCATGCAAATTATCTAAAGTAGCGTTTGCCACCTTCAGTGAAAGATATAACTGTAATGGCGAAGCCATTAACCAGATAATGTGGTCAATTAATCAAACAATATTATACAGCAAGCCTGTTACGCTAGCCGTATTTTGTAAGATTGCCTTTTCTATTCTAAAACACCACAATAGGTCCTTCATGAAATAACAAGTTTAAATGAAACTCTGTGCGAAACTTATGTATGTAACGAATTTGACTATATAGATCTTCATTCACCCCACCCAAAAACATTTCTAAATGGTATGTTAATAAAGTACTAGTATGATAAACATATATTCGTCGCATGTAAGTATTTAGTGTACATATCTCCAGCTCTGCATAATGTAGGTTCAAGTCATGTGAACATTCATTTTCTTATTCAACTTTTTATACTTTAATACAATTATTATATTTATATAGAATGTACCTGAACGCACCAGGAACATTGATTATAGCGATTATTTTGACTTTGAAGTATAAAAAAAAATTATATTGATAATGCTTACATGCCGAGCTAGTCAACACTGGCACGTTATATGGACTCCTTTTCTAGTAGTGTAAACGTGACGGATATATGCATATTGTACTTCAAGTTTTTAATTAAAAAAATAAATAATAAATATTGAGAAAAGTCTACATTACCTATCAAAGTTTGAAATTTTCATTTAGCTAAACCAAGTCACTTACTTACGTTCGTAGTGCGGGAGCACTAAGTATAGATTATCAAATTTGCATTAAAAAGTACGCTTATAACTGAGCTACGAAACAAATCGATTTGTTTCTTGTGTGTAAAATTAATTTATATATTTATAAAGTCAATATATGTAATTGAAAGCCGAACATACCTTAGTGAAGCAAATTCGTTTCATTCTGATCCACACTATCGGGGTTAGCATAACTAATGGCAAGATCTCGTCGGGCGAAATCATAGATACATTTTGTACTTGCATATATCTGAAAGCAAGTAAAAAACTTAATAGCAGTTGCAAAATTGTATGTTCCACAACTTATTTTGATGTCAAAAATTCTCTACATGTTATAAAAATTGGTCATGGTACAATTTGTAATGAAAGCTACAAATACGTATCAATTATGCTTAGACATATCTTTCAGAACAATCTTTCAGAAATGATAAAACTTATAAATATAAAGTTACAAGTTATCTTTTTACGGGCGTTCAGTATATATAAGAGACATGACGCTAATATATCAACTAAATAACACTTCTGATTATGTAGGTTTTTATTTCAAAATGCATATATCGATGGTATCAAATTATGTTAAAATCAAAAGTAGAAAATTCTTTTACCTTTAAACACAGTTTCCTTCAACAATATGTGAACTCCGCTTTACTGCAGTATTGTTGTACTATTCCAATTACTTTTGTTCAAATTATACATACAACACTGTAGAAGTAAAAATGTCTTACAATTGAAAAAATTCTTCTTCGAACACATTAGCAAGGTCACTGTTCGTTCATCCATTTTCTCAACACAACTACTTCACATAAAACTCATTGTTAAATGGACTAAATGAACCTTGTAACAGACTGTAAACCGTTGTAATGAGAACTACCTGTTTTATGACCCTTGAAATACTTTGAATTTTATACGTATACACATTTTGTACCTTCGAGAAGTGGCAGACCCCCATAGGAACAATTTTGCTGTTATTTTTTATGTTTATTCCTTTTTTGTGTTTCTAATAGAATTGAAATACATGAACATTTATGTAATTTTGCAAAATATGACAACTGCTTCTTAATATTCCAGAATTGTAGCGTGCTGTTCAAGTAATAAATGAAAATATAAAAGTCGACCTTGGTAATTTTTAGAATAATTTTAAATATTATGGATAAAAATCCGTTATCAGTAATTGCCCATACTCCCAATCTTTTAATTTTATTTGTGTGATATGCCTCGGGACAAAATTATGTAAATTGCATAAAGTATTTCATGGCTTTATTGTCTAAGTTACCCGTGTTAATTTTTTGGAATTAACTACATGTTTTGTAATTCTGCATTGACTGCAGTACTTTTTTAACCTATACAAAAACAAAATTTAATAAACATGAATGCATACAAGCATAACTACTTCAACTGGTACAAGTCCATTACTAAGACCAGAAACAGAAAACAGAAACCATTTCCCGTCGGCGATATTTGACTAGGACCTCAAGGGGCGGGTACTGGTGAGAACTCCAGGAAGCAATAATGAAGAATATTTTATTAAGTTTTAAGAACTTACGCTGTATAAGCCTCAGATCATAATAATAATGAATTACAGTCAAACCTGTGTTGAAGACCACCTCCAAATAAAGACCACCCTGCTTATAAAGACCAGCAGGATGATTACATTGCACTTTTCATCTGTAGTAAAACGGCAGTGAATAAAAACCACATACTTTCAAAGACCAAATTTATAGCTTCCCAGCAGTGGTCTTTGTTCACAAGTTTGACTGTATGTAGAAATTATTAAATTTTCTATGTTTCATACATCGCAAAATAGGCGAACGTAATGTATTGGTTACTAGTAATTCGAAATATCCGCGCTCGTGTGATTCGACCACCAGCTTAATGTATAATTGACTGTTTTCAGATGTGCTTATACAGCTGTACTGATGAAGATTTATTGTAAGACTGTCTTTGTAAAAGAACTATTGCAACTTGCGTCATCGGTTTGAGCCCTGCTGTGAGAGACTTTCTTGCGGAAGATATGAGTCTAGTACTGGTTCTTCCCAGGAAAGTTGGTTAAGTAAACTGCCTGCCTATTAAAATGACCAAATGCAGTTAGAACGGGCGTAAAATTCCTAAAATACATTTATTAAGAACAACAAATATAAAAATGCTTCATTTTGTCACAATTTTTGTGCTATATCGCTATCAACTCATTAGTTGTACAATGACAACTTTACATAGATTATTGGATATTTTACGGTACTGTACCATATTTTCTAACGCTGGTTTTACCTGTATAGTATAAGCCTTTAAGTTATATGTAAGTAATAATACTTGCAAACATTCTATGATTTTGAAGTTATTTAATTTGACACCAGTTTTAAGGAGTACCTCTTTAAAGAAAGAAGCATTATTTACAACATCCCAATACAAACATTATTGATAGCTTTGTTTGAATCGATTCAAGGGCACGTCATGGCAAAGACGTGAAGAAATGTTCTACAAGCTTCATTTCTACATTGAAAGGTCAATGTTAGCGTGCTACAAACTCTGGTTTGAACACATATCAAAAAATTTGGTGACCAATCGTTCCGGGGCGATCCTGTGTTTTGCACTTTGCTCAGCGCCATTTCCAAATTGTTGTTACTGCAGTGTCTTTTCTCATTGTTAGAATATTGTTAAAACCATTATTCAGTGTGTAAGTCTGGTTGTTGATCGGATTGGTTTTGGCCTTTCATTAATTTTACAACTGTAGGGGGGTGGGGTCGGTGGGGGATTGGGTCGAGCATCACACTTCTAACCCGGAGGCATCATGTTCGAATGCCATTATCCTTCTTTCTGGTGCAAGCACTTGTTCCGGCAAACATATTAAATAAATAACTAATAAGAAGCTAATATAAGTGTAACAATTTAAAGATGGACAACCAAATGAGATATATGTGAAAAGGCATATTACATGTATATGATGAAATGTTTTGTAAAGCCCTGGTGAAACAATGGGAAGCAAATGAAAAGTAACTCGTTCAACAATTTGTGCTTAGACTTCGAAACCAGTATCTTTAAAAATGGCACCTGGCGAGAGCAATAGTTCTAAACTTTCAGTATGTAAGTTACAAGTTATGTTCTGAACATGAGCTACTTCGACTGTATACAAGAAGTAAGAAAACTGAAAACAAATTTGGTAAATTACAGAAATCCTCACATGAATAAGAAATAAAGATAATTAAATATTTAAATATTGTAAAAATAGGGAATGTGTAAGCTTTGCAATACTGAAATTGAAACAAACTACATTTCACATGTAGAGAGGATTATATTCCAAGAACGTTCTATACTGGTATTCTTGCTAACCTTATTATATGTTCCTGACTCTGCATCATCTTGTATATGTGTGCTATTTAAGATATATTGATATGGACTGGAGACCAAAATAGAATAAATCTATTGCTATTGTAAAAAGAAAGTTTCTAAACCAGGGAAGGAACGTTACAGTTGATTAGTGAACAAAATTAACGCTGATGTTGCAGCAGATTTAATTTCATAAAATGATTTTTAAAATTATTAATTTTTTGATGAAGATTGTGGTGGTGATTATGATGATGATGATGACAATGATGATGCTCGTGTTGCTAGTGATACAGTTAAATAAGCATCTTATTAAATTCAAAACAATATTTTTCTGTCTTATCACTTGTGAGATTCACAGGTAGTTGTTGAAATGGTTTTGTTGTGTTGTCTTCTAAATGGTACCATGCGGTACTGACATGTTCTGATACTTTTTCTATCCTGAGACCTCAATTTGGCAAGCAATCATGAGGTGCTAATTGTGTATGGAAAGTTGAAAACTACTAATAATTTGACCATTATGACCTATGCCTAAACTACAGACTGTATGTTTTTCATCAATATTATAGAACTTGCATTTAATAAAGCAGATCTGAACAGAACAGATATTTCATTAGATAAAAACGGAATGTTTTTCATCAATGGCATGCGTCTGGATGTACGTCATATGAAAACAAAATATGCATACACATGTACATGAAAATACACAAATTGTTATTGAAACTGTTATACATGTACAAAGTTGTCAATTACGAAAGAAAAACTTAGTTTCCAACATTTTAAAACAGTTTCTCCAAAGGCATATCATACAAGAAATATCTTGCTCTTCAATCTGTGTATTTTCGTTAATTGCTACTTACACTTCTCAAAAGAAGTGCAGAAAAAAACGTAGCTAAATTTTCACATTTCTGTTGACTTTATTTACTACTCAATCAATGTATTTTCCATACACGAACGTCTCTATAATGTTTGCTATATGTTTTTAATGAGTGATCTGTCATTTGTCCAACGGTAAATGTATCGGTTACATCACTTAAGTTTCAAAAACAAATATTATACAGTCAATTTTGTTGAGCATTCTCCATACGTTGTGTCTGTTTCTGGTGACGTGTTATCAGTATTAGTATATATTACATGTCCGTCCACTACACAAAACCCGTAAAGCATTGACTATGTACTATTAAGCCGGCTGGGCCAATACCGACGATCGCAGCCATTTTTTACCTTTAATTTCATACCAGTTTTAAATACTCATAAGACTTTTTGTTATGAATTTGTGAGTAAGTGCTTAAACGGTATAAGTACAACAAAAACTCAGTTTTTTCGATTGGTTTTATTTTAGCGCTTTTTGCTATAACTGCTATTGTTTGTCATTGATTCTACAAGGCATGCTTATCTTCAACAACAATGTTTTCTAATTAAAGTGAATTTCTACATCTAAAATTTTTATTCAATAACCTGTTACCAAGCGATTGCAGCGCAGACCAGACGTCGCCGCTGTACCATCGTAAATGACGCGGTGTGTAGTACGTATGATCTAAACCAAATAGTTATATTATTGTTTTGAATTTTCAACAAATTATTCAGAGAGTTGAATTATGCAAGTCCCATAAACGTATCCGTATGTACATGTAGCTGTAGCACCTATTTGTCCAGGAAAGATGTATTACCGGCACAATTGACTGTTACTTTGAAAACGTTAACACAGGTTCGTATGTACCAAAGAAGGGCAGCTGTTGAGGACTCAATGTAAGTACCCTAAGCCATTACTTTTTCTCTGTTATGTAACGATATGCGTATGTGAATTGATTCAGACTGCAAACTTATTTCATACGTCATCAAGGATCCAAAGTAAATTTCAGAAAAACTATTGTTCAACATGACTGGTTGACAATAAAATTTATGTTCTTTGCACTTTAGGTAAAACTGAATGGGCTGCAAGGACATTAAGAAAAACAAGAGCTATCACTAAATGTGATTAATACCCCCAAAAGACTTGCTTTATAAACTGAGAAAGTTCGTAGTAACAGAATACCTTGCAAACAAACTAAAAAGAGATATTGTTCTTGGCAATAACTTTGTAATTGGTCAAGATAGAGTTATGGTTCTTGTACACTGCACTTCCTCTCAATATGCTTGACCATTGTATGAAGTTGTATTGAATTCCAACCAATAGTTTTCGAATAATGCTCCAGACAAGTAAAAGTATCAAAGGGCAATAACTCTGAAATGAGTCAAGAAAGAGTTATTGTTCTTTCGCACTGCACTTCCTGTCATTGTGCTTGACCATTGTATGCAGTTGTATTGAATTCCAACCAGAAGTTTTCGAATAATGCTTCGGACAAGGAAAAGTAACAAAGGGCAATAACTCTGTAATTAGTCAAGATTGAGTTATGGTTCCTGTGCACTGCACTTCCTCTCATTGTGCTTCTTCATTGTATAAAGTTGTATTGAATTCCAACTGGTACTTTTCGAATTATGCTCTGGACAAGGAAAAGTAACAAAGGGCGATAACTCTGTAATGAGTCAAGATAGAGTTATGGTTCCTGTGCACTGCACTTCCACTCAATGTACTTGACCATTGTATGAGGTTGTATTGAATTCCATCCAATAGTTTTCAAGTAATGCTCCGGACAAGAAAAAGTAACAAAGGGCAATAACTCTGTAAATACTCTAGATATAGTTATGGTTCTTGTACACTGCACTTCCTCTCATTGTGCTTCATCATTATATGAAATTGTATTGAATTCCAACCAGTAGTTTTCAAGTTATGCTCCGGACAAGGAATAGCAACAAAGGGCAATAACTCTGTTATTAGTCAAGATGGAGTTATGGTTCTTCTGCACTGCACTTCCTCTCAATGTGCTTGACCATTGTATGAAGTTGTATTGAATTCCAACCAGTAGTTTTCAAGTTATGCTCCGGACAAGGAAAAGTAACAAAGGGCAATAACTCTGTAATTATTCAAGATGGAGTTATGGTTCTTGTGCACTGCACTTCCTCTAAATGTGCTTGACCATTGAATTCCAATGAGTAGTTTTCAAGTTATGCTCCGGACAAGGAAAATGCAACAGACCGACCGACCGACCGACCGACCGACCGACCGACCGCCCGACCGACCGCCCGACCGACCAACCGACCGACCAACCACCGGGTGACTCCTATATACCCCCCTAAACTTCGTTTTGGGGGTATAATAATTCTACCAAAGTTGTTTGTTACGGTCATGAATTTCTTCCCAAAAGAGTGTTAAGAATCTAGGCTTGGGTATTGTACATAGAGTGCACATACATGTACTTGTCTCTTTACTTAAAAATGTTAATTCTCGGGTTAGATTTTTATACAGACACTGTAGCAATTTCTGCGTTCAAACAAAGAAAATGTTGCTTAGTGCTTTAATACAGTCATTGTGTTACTTTGATAATTCTTGCTCGTATTGGTATTCTGGCTAACCTAAGTCACTCCAGTGCCGGTTACAGATCACTCAAAGTCAAGTTATCAGATTCATACTTGACGAATCCCAGGACTAGTATAATGACGTGTGACACACCATTAAGAAATTAATCAACAAATAAAGTTGTATATGGTTCATAGTACATGCACCAAACATGACTATTAGGATTGAGAAGGAAGCCATTATTTCTATGTTTTGTATGTATTATTTTTAACAATATTATGTACATTATTATAAAGATCTTACATGTATGCACGAATAAATTTCAACTGAATTGCATTCAAAACTTTATAAATAGAAAGTACAAGTTAAATTTAAAGCGCAGTGCCAATGATATCTAAAAACACAAGTAGAAAAGGCTTTCTGGCAAGGTGTTTCATAACAAAATCACTATAATACGAAAGATATGCATACATTAACACTGTTTTGAGTAAATAGAACGACATAGTTATATCGCTATTCTATCAATAAATTCTGTTTTTGTATTCGATCAGTAAGTTCGAAGTGCCATCTGCACCTTTAAAAGATATATTTCCCACAAATAAGCCGATCATCAAAAGTCAAGAAACCAATTAATGCCAGAATCTTGCTACACACATATACGTATTTTTTAAATTTATTTAATCAGATGTTGTTATAGAATAACTTTAATTTTATCTCCCTAAACTATCACCGTAGAATACATGTAAGTATTTTATAAACATACGTGTGAAGTACAACTCTTGAAATTGAAACTGTATCTTAAATAACTAACAAGAAAAGTAGCGTGCTACCTACGCACAACATTACGTACAACATATTATTCATTTGACATTTTAGGGACATCATCGTGTTCCGAATGCGACCATAGATAGGTTTGTGGATTACATTAATTCAGCCCAAAACTAATTTACGCATGGAATATTTCACATTACACAAAAACTAGAGTCATGTATATATTGACATCAATTGTGATTCATTTAGCAACACAATTAATTCGCCATTGACTACACTTTTGCATTTCACAATAGAGTAAACTAAAAAAGCATATTGTTATGCATGTGGATAGAAGGCTAAAATAGAAAATACCGGCCGAACACTTTAAAATGGACTTTTATGCATATGATACATGTACTACCATTTTTAAAACTTATTCTTTAATAAATGTAACTTTTACGGAGAGGACAAATTCCGAACAGTCACCCAAAAGAACTTTTTCGATGCTCCCGCAAGTAATAATAAGAATGTAAAAAATAAATTCCATTTATAACATAACGGTGAGTCAGGCACATCATCCTGGCGTACAATTGGTCACGCATGGGGCTCACCGTTGCAACCTAGGTACAGTATAAACTAAAGAGTATCTACAATTCATTATTTAATTATATATTAATGTTAATGGTAGTTTTGGTTCTTTTGTTCAACAATGCAACGCAATTCAGACCAACAAACATATATGTATTATATATGCCAAAATCCCTTATTTCCATAGATTTTGTATCTGCCAGGTAATCATCAGCATGGAATTGTATCAATAAACACCTCTCTGATAAATTACCTTAACACCACATAATCTGACATTAATAGCCGCAAACATCTCTACAGGGTCAATCTAAGCAGCCTGTTAGAGCATTGCATGCAGTAGTATACTAATTATAAATTATATTAAAATATATGTTGAATTAGGAAAGTACAATGGGTCTTAACTGAACTTATATTACAAGTAACTAAGTATAAGATATATTTCTTTTTTAAACATGATTAATTCAGTGTTTTTCTAGCAAATTTTAACAATTCTTTTTCCATTTCATTAATCCTTATTTGACAAGTCAAGGATTTTATAACATTTTTTCACACAAAAGAGTGTTTGCAGTAAGGCCAAGAGCTACAATAATTAACAGAGATATCTCTCCTATTTTAGGAGATATCTGTATGAAATTAGATATATATGTCTGTTTTGATTAAATAGTAGAAGAGATATATCTCTTATATCAAAGAGTTATCTTTCATCATAACAGAGATCTCTTTCACGCTGAGAGATATCTTTGTACCACACAAAAGTATCTCCTGAACCTCAAAAGATGTCTCTTTTACTTACAGGGATATCTTTACGTTTGAGAGATATCTTTCCATTTTTTAGAGACATCTCTCTTAGTAACAGAGATATTTTATTCTAAACAGATATATCTTTCTCAGAGATATATTTTTATGTAGAAGATATGATATGTCTGCATGATACAGATATATCTCTATTACATTGTAAGATATCTCTTTTACAAGTATTGGGAGATATCTTTCAAAACATGAGAGATATTTCTGTTAAAAGAAAGATATCTTCTAAGTTACGAAGATATCTCTGAATTTTAAAGATATCTCCCTTATTTTAGGAGATTTAGCACCAACAATTATACATTTTAAGTAGAACAAATAGAGCAACACCAGAAAATTTCTTTCTTGGCATAAGCAAATGAATCTCATAAATAAATTTTCTCTCCAGTTATATTGTACAAGTATAGGTCAATGAATTCTCAAATATAACATCTGGCAATTGATGTGAGGCTAGTTGGTCAGCATAGCAGGTTCCTGGGTTTTTATGAGGTGTTTACTGTAACCAGTGATTAGCTACACTGATAAGCCCTTGCTGAAATGTAGCAGATCTGATTCATATGTTTGTCGGTCTGAATTACCTTAATTATGTAAACGTTGCTTATACAACACGGCGATCAGCCACTTCTTTTTGTTTTCAGAAGGCCATGTTTTAAATATGTTAAATGAGTTATGAATATTCTTTCACATTCCATACATGTTACCTTCTTTAAAGACCGAGATTGGTAGCCCTGGGAAACTTTTCTATGATTGGCACCTACCATTAAGTGTTATTAGGCATGGGTCATAAAACCCTCATCTTGCAGTAATTCGATAATTTTGGATTTGAACTGTATAAATTATTGTGGTCATTACTCTCTGGGACTAGCATTCACCACACAGAATTGAAGATTTAAGCGTTATATAACAATGTAAATAAATTTTGTTTGTTTAATGACAGCTCAGTCAAATAATTATTCTATAAGTTTTTATGCAGTTATAGTTAATTTTCTTCATGTAAGCTCTAAACACAGTTTCTGAATTTACACATTGATTGTAACTGAGAAATATTTTTGTCTATCTTAGATATATCTCCTACTTAACCCACATGTATATGTTAAACATACAAATACCAATGTCGAAAAGTTATGGATATATGCTCTATTTAATCATGACATATATCTCTGATTTGAAGAAAGGTATCTTTATCATGACCATACAGAGGTATCTTTTTTATTAGAAAGATAATAAGAATATTTCACTGGTTACACGTGCAAATGGAAATATCTGGCTCGATGGTAACTGTTTTGGCGGTACCGAGGCTCTGCCGGGGTGTAAGATGAGATTTTCCATCACTGGTAAAAACTGCAGATATCCCGATCTGGTATGAAAGAAATCCTTCTGTCTTACAAAGACACCCCTGCAAATCTGAAAGATATCTCTAATATGATATAATAAATATAATATTTTAAATGCCCTTTGGATATCTAATGTGCTTTAGAGATATGTCAGTCTCAGGTTCTTGAGATATCTCGTTTGCATGGAAGGTTGTATTTTTCAGATACCACTTGTATTTGAAGACAAAAATCTTACTGATATAATTATGTGCATATAACTGTAAAAATATCTATCACCGACATATCACAGAGAAGGAGATATATCTTTACATTTTAGAGATATCTCTTTTGTTTAGAAGATACCTTTCAGTATGATAGAAACATCAAGTATCTCTATAACCTAAAAATATTTATGTTTCAATAAAATAGGAAATAACTTTATGTTAGTTATGAAATAAACTGTGTGTTACTTCTTCTATGTAAAAAAAAGAGCATATACTCTTGCCAATATTTGATCATTCCCTGTGCACTGAAATTCACATTCACAACAAAAATCCCAGTAGTTCCACATTTGAAGTAATAAAACCATTAATTCTCTCAGAACAAAAATGTCATGTGTTAAAAGCATGGGGTCAGTGCTGTGGTCAGTTAAGGTTAGCAAATAATTTTTTATGATACAGTGTCATCAAACACAGAAAAGTCCTCAAGGGCTATCAATCTCAGCCAATAAAGAATGTATTATCAGTATTTTTATTGTTATAATAATAATAATTATTTTTTTAGTAGTAGTAGTATTTATACTTATATCTGATGTTTCTAATGGACATGCGCGTTGAGATCAGACCTGGTTCATTTAGGCAAATGAGTGACGTGAAAAATCGCGTTTAACTTGAAATATTAATCTGCATCAGGAATCTAGATCAAATTTCCTCACAAATTCATTTCTTTGTTGCATTTCATTTAAAACGTAATACCCGAGATACCAGACCGGCCATATAAAATGTCTAAAACCTGTCAGTGTCAGCTAATTATCAGCACGGTATTATGAACATTAGCGGTATTTGCCAGCAATAAATGTAGAACATTATCATTAGTGCCCAATATAAATGTGTCCCACGCCTGTAATGTATTTCTTGAGATACATCTCTTTGGTTGTAAATTCTGAAAGTGAAATACAAGAAAGGACTGTTGAATGCTCCTTGTAGGAGTACACTCAGCTACATGTTTATTAGATAAGTGTGTTGTAGCATATAACATAATTATTCCAAATTTGTTTTCACTAGATAGAGTGTTAAAACTTCACAAAGTAAGATACATAGTTGACTGTGTAGGCAATGCTTGAAAATGTTGCAGTTCCATTTAATGCTGCACCGAAGATTATGCTGGCACTTGAGAGAGCTTTCGTTCAGAGGGAAAGGAGTATAGCGTTGTTAGTGTGTTGTTATTGATTGAAACAATAAACTTGATATCATCAAAAGGACGTTCGGCAATACAGGTTGTTTTCACCACGTTTACTCGAATTTATAGCAGAACGAAGCTCTCATGCTGAGCGTAAATAACGACAGCCATAATGAAAACGTTAATTTCATAAGAACGTTCTACAGAACAGAAACTTCTCAACGTACCGGAACCGGAATATGTACATGACGACATGGGAACACAAGTTATGGGTACCAAAACAGTAAGTACATTTTATGAATTTGATTTATATTTTGAGATACATGTTCAGATTAAGAGCAGAGAAAACTAATTCAACATTTTTAAGACACAAAACATTCAGAACAAAACTGTTCACGGACAGCAAATGTTTAAAACAATTTATCCCTTATGGATAAAAACTTTTATATAAGTCAAAGAGGTGTAGTTACCGGTCTTTGTTTTTGGGGGGGATTTAACATTCGTTTTGAAATAATCAATTGATTGTATATATTTATTTGTGATAATCAACTGAATATCTGACAGTATTATGACACACAGGAAGCACTTTTAAATATACCAAACTACTGTTTCGTACCAAATATCATGTCAAGTTGCTTCTACATTATATATAAGTGTTTCTTCAAAACGTATTAATGTGTAATAGATATTAACTTTCGATGTCATCAAAGAAAACCATTAACTGTACCACAGAAATTCTTATCAGCAGGTTAATGATCCGCTTTGAATAATGATAACATGGATTGACAGGGAGTATCATATTATAATATCGTGAAATGGGATTCTAATTCAGCTTTTGAGATGTGATGAAAAGTCTCTTTTACCGACCTCAGTGAAACAGACTTGCTCACTTTTGTATCAGACACTTAATACATGTTTTACATTATGGGAAATAGTTCTTTGAGGCGTTTATTTAGGTCAGCTAGATAGATATTGTTTCTTTTTAGAAGTGCATGAGGTAATATATCTTTCCTTTTCAGGCTACCTTTTGGAGAGTATCGGGAGACAGTTACAAAGGAAAATTGCATATGCCTTAAATCATCCCAAGAGGATAATCAAAAGTCGATTGGGCAAGTCTTAACAGTGACTCAGATGACTTGTTGTATATAAACGGACAGGGGATGGGGTAGACTAGTTACTAGTCTGATACAATTTATGTTTTTTCTATATACTATATTTCCTGCACTATTTCCAGTCTATTTTATATGATTTTGCTTTATACACTGGGTCAGTTTTCCTGAAATCGGCGCTGGATAGTAGACTGGCTCTAGAACAAAACTGATAGATATTTATTAGAAAAAGAGATATTTCAGGGCCTGGTGACCAGGCTAGGGATAGGGTTATGAAGCCTAAAAAGGGGGGATGATCAATATCGGACATAATAGCAATACTTATTTACACTTTTACATCAAAAATGCTAAAAACTCGACTGTCTTTGGAAGTCTGAAGATACATGTCCATTGATACATCCATTTCTAAAGGCTCTGTACGACCCTTTGCTGAACGTTACAGTGCTTGTGATAATTATGGTCGTGTTTCGTTTTAAACGTAGAATTTTAAACAGAACGGCGGCGCATTCAGTCATAATTCTAATCTTAAGACCTTAGTTTATAAACGATGAAATTGTTTTTTATCACGAAAAGTATTTACCTGATTATTTTTCAGGTGGTTTCTTACACCATATTTTTTGTCTTAAGAAATTATTTTATTAACCATCAATAAAAATGATTTTATCACAGAAAGTATTTACCTTTGTATTTAAGTTTTAGCTGTCCTGGATGCTAGACGGCGTATGTTTTATAATGCATACATGTTGATATCTCACATTATAGATTGATGTTTAGACTGACTGTTTTGCTGTAAATGTATACATTTCTTTTAAATAATTTTGTTTTTTGCTTATATTCAAATTAAAATGGAACATTAGGAAACATATGAATTGGCATATTAAGGCAGATGACTGCCAGTAAGACAGGTTAAACCATATTTCTACGACTCCATGTAGGTGGAAAAATAATGTCCAATTGTATACTCTTGTAAACAAATGTTACAGGTTAGCTTATAAGCGTAGTTTTAATCGTATTTATTAGCCCCAAACTGGTATAATCCGACTAGATTTGAGATTTACCCTCCCAGTTTGCAGATAAGTATTGTTGTAATACTCGCAATAACTTGAATCAAAGTGTGACCATTTCATTGCTCTGTTCAGTTTATATCCAATTCTTTTATTGATGTTTTGTTTGAACGAAGTGCGCTCATTTTCTGCACTGTTATTCATTTTTTTCATCAAGTGTGTTGTTGTTGTTGCTGTTATTATTGTATCTGGTGACATAACATGAAAACAAAATAATCATATTTTATTTCTAAATTTTAATATATAGATATGTAAAATTATATACGCAATATGTACAAGTGTTAAATGTCGCTAGTGAATGTTAGAACATGAAGACGTAGCAAAGAAACTGATAATTATTTTCTTGGCCTATGAACGATTACCTCGAAAAAGTATATCTTTATCATATATTTATTTTTAACGGAATTGTACTTTACTATTTTTGTTTGCATACATGTTTATTTACCAGATCGATATACACACCTGTTTATTTAACATACTGTTGTTATAAACAAGGATATTAATAATATTTTTGAGTGAATACATTTATTTTGCAGCCTGTATCGGTGAATTTCCATGTGTTATAAATCATGCTATTTAGCCAAATTCGGCTAGCTTCCATCTTTGTTCACGGAAAAACAATCATTCGTTTCAGTATTTTAATTGTTTTCAATATTGTAGGAAAGTGAAAACAGAAATAACTGAATTCTATCAGATACAATTATAGCCTAAATGAATGCTATTTCGTGACTGAATTCAGTCACTGTCGGCCTAGCTTCTTACTTTGTTTACCGAAAAACTTTCATTGCTTCTTCAGTTGCAGATAGTGAAATCAGGAATGACTGAAATTCAGTCAGATGCAATTTCAATAATATTCGAATAGTACGTGGCTTTCCCTGTTTGATATTATTTTTGTTTTTTTGAGTACAGATTCATATGCTATGAATGTATGGTCAGTTAGTGACTGAATTCAGTCAATTGTTTTTGTGCACCAAGTTGTTTAACTGGTATTTTGTATAAGCAAGTACGTTTGTAATATCATTATCATGTATGTACTTAATGTGAAAAGTAATAAAATATTTAGTATCAATAACACGTCTTTGTTCTATATAACACAAACATGAGTGTTCATATAGGAAAAACCGTTAATTCTAACGAAATTATACATGGATATTGATATTTGAAAACAAATGTTGAAAATGGCATAGTTAAGGCACAATCAGAAAGGTGACTATTCTCATCAGAACGTGTTAAGCGAAAAAAAAAAATATTTTTTTTTCCAATTCAACCATTTTTGGAGCGGGCGAAGAGCGATTTGTTAAAAAAAATAAAAACCCCTCACAAAAACAAATATTCACTGTCAAAACAGATAAAAAAGACTTGGAAATAGATTATAAAAGAGCTACAGACACCTTAAATATAAACTGCCAAAAAGGTGCAGACCACAAAGTGACTCCTATATACACCAGTACTAAGTTTACAGGGGTATAATAGTGTTTCTTGCAAGAAAATATTTTTATTCCTTTAAAAAGACCATATTTTGTTTTCTTACATACATGTACAGCCAATACAACAATTCTTTTGAAAGAGAGACATTTTTTTATCATTTAATACACCATCAGATTAATGCGTATTTCAATTTATGCCCAGCACTTTGTAATGAAACCCATTTGTTAGTCATATCAAAATAACCCACAGAACAACTTCTTTAGCTAAGTCAAGGCATGTGCTCTTTAACAGCACTTCTTCTGACCATAAGTGTTTTGACTAGAGTTAATTGTTCAATTTCACAATGCTAAAAACTTGCTAGTTTCTTGATTTTTCCTTCCCAAAGTTTTAGCCTTAGCGCCATTATCAATACAGTTTTTACACAGAGAGCACACTAAATGTCTTTAAATGTTTCCAGACAGCAACTCGTCTTCCACCGACGGTTCCCTGGTTTATGTTAACAATACAAATTTTTGGGTGCATAGAATGACAGAAAAAGACCGTAAAATACAAAAAAAAAAGACCGAAAAAGAACCGAAAAATGATTTATCTTCACCGAAAACAACTTTGTTTCAAAATATAATGTACGGTTTATAAGTTAATTATTAAGTAGATGCAGGAATTTGTATGTAATGAATATTTTTTGTTTGTTTTGATAAGTTCCTGTGCTGCATCCATTACAAAATCTGGAATGCTAATTTCAGAAAGTTTTCGGTCTGCAATATTTGTATTTCGATCTTTCTACTTGATTTGTAATACAATATTCACAAAGTTCTTCATTTAAACTGTACGTTGTATATACTCTTTTGAAAAATAAGTTGTTTTCGGTCTTTATAAACTGTTTTTCGGTCTTTTTGTTTTTTTCGGTCATTCTATGCAACTGGTGGCTGCCATTTTGACAATATGGTAGTCATGATTATACAAATAAAGTAGCGGGAACATGTTCTGCTGGCGTTTATAATCGAATTGTAGGTTTGAAAGTACTAAATTTACGAGTTCTCCGCGAGAAAAAGGCTCGCTTTAAATTGTTGGTCTTGGTTTATAAAATTGATGCGGGCGGAAGCTCAAATTGAAAAAAATATATATTTTTTTATTTTTTAAATTAATGGATCGGGAAATCCGTTGACCAAGTAATTAATTTGGTGTGGCCTAAACGAAATAAAGTATGTTTTCTTTTCATTGTGTATTTTTCCAGCATTTCCATTCGCTTTGTAGAATGTGACAATGATAAAAAATATGCTTTAGATGTCTTAACAGACAATTGGTTTCAACAACGCATATAAACAAAATGCTTATCAGCGCCAACCAGTTTTTCACCCTCTTATTTACATGAAACACTTGTCTAGTCTTATATATCGACATTTTTTGTTAAAGACTGGTACGCGATGCCCAGGCTTTTACCTACTTTAAGCTCTCGTGAATTGTTCATAATACAGTTGATTATTTAGATCACACTCTATTTCATATGTAAATCACATTGTCTAAATTGTATTGTTTTGTTTAAAAGTCCAATTTTCTCGAAAAAAGTATTTCTGCCACATGTAATTTAAAAAGATCATTTTCATTTTTAGAATTATACCCTATGTGAGATATGTGTTTATTTGTTTCTCGGGGGTTGAAAAGACTAAAACACTGGCAAAAATATTTAAATTGAATATACAGTGAAATATGCAACCGGTCGGCAAATTAAGTCTTAATTGTTCTTGTTTTTCAGTTACATTTGGTCACATTGAATAAAATTGCTTGCTCCTTTTCCGTTTGCGTGGAAAGTGGTTTTAAACAGAACTATTTCTGTAATTTAAAAAAATAATGCATTATCGATTTGTATGGTTTTTATATCTTAATGCCAAGACCGTACGCGCTGATCGTCTTTCATACGTCCGCTATTGCTATTTCTTATTTACGTGTATGCGTTTGAAAATAAGCATTATAACAAAAAGAGTCTATAACAAAGAGCATTAAAGATGCACGTAGGAAGAAACGACCAGGAATATTTGATCATGCCATGATATACTATGTAAGTTCTAATTTTTTTGTGGCGGGAGGTTTTGTCTTGTCTATATTTGCGGTCACCTATGTTTGCGCCAAATCTAAACATCGTCATTATAACTTATCGCCGTTATGTAAGCGTAGCTTATCTTTATTAAGTATTCTGCATCTTATGTCGAGGTTATTTTTTGGCGACTGATGTTATTTTTCGCCATTCTAGACACCGTCAATTCAAAACATATAAAGAAACGAAACATTTTGCACCGCAGATTTAAAGAGCCATACATTATAAGGGCAAATGTCTCAAATTGAATCTCATTACCTTGTTTTCTACTAAATATAGATGGATGATATATATCGTTTAATTTTACCTACACAGAAAGTGCGTTGAAACATTTAAACTATTTTTGTAATATCAATATTATATATGTAAGCACATTTCTATTTGCATTCTAGATCCGGAGATAGATAAAAGATAAGTTTCTTCTAATCATTCGAGCACAGTCATGTTAAACAAATTGTCATATTTCAGAATATTATTAGCTATGATATAGACTGTTTTATGGTGAATCAAACTGCATTGGATATATGGTTATAGTAATGGTACATCAGGGTGTTAATCACCAGCAGATCTGACAACTTTTGGTAACCAAGGTATTAAAATGAATTGATATTTATTTTTAAATGGTTTAGTAGCTATGCTTAAATACGTCAAACATTTTTGTTCTGTGAATCCTGGGGATTTGAAATACGTAACGAAATCAAACAAAAGTAACAGCTGTAATCTTAAAACAAATGAATCGCGAGATCTTATCGTCATATAAAACAGGTCAAAGTGGTCAAAAGCCAAATACAGTCGAACCTGTGTTCAAGACCACCTCCGAATAAAGACAACCATTTGAATGAAGGCAAGCATGGTGATCACAGTTGAAACACCTGTGAATAAAAACCACCTGCTAATAAAAGACACATATGTAGCTTCTCAATAGTAGTCTTTGTTCACATGTTTGACTGTACATGATTTCAATCCAAGAATAAAGATGGTGTCTGTATGTGAAGTCGAGGAAACATGTAACTGTTGATTTATGTACTGATTAAAAATCAATTGTTCTTTAAAAGGCAAATATATATTGTTTTTGTTTTTAATTGAATGAATCTGTTTAATTTTTTTTTACATGTATTTATAAAGACAATAATTACGTATCTATAGACATACTGAGGTTTATTAGTTTGCTGTTGGAGGTAGCAATCCTATAATATTCCGGTGTAGGTTCAAAGCCAACAAGAACCATTTTATTCTTGCGTTTTTCTTTTCTTTTTTAAAGTTATAACATACAATGGTTGTATTTTTGCACACAAGTCATAATTTGTTTAATTAAGCATAAAAAGTGTTAAAATTTCGACCAGAGTTGGGAAAAAAATAATGACCTTTTTAAAAGCCGATCTGAAAACTTGCACTGTAAACCTTCATGATTATTCGCCAATATGCTAAGTGCATGTATTGTATTAAGAAATTGATAATCAAGCTAATATGATGCCAAATTGCTCTTTCCTTTAATTTGTGTCCTTTGTGTCATTATGGACTTAGTTTAATGATCAGGTATATCATTATACTTTGGTAGGGACCATTTACTGGTGGAATTAAAATGCTGATTGTGTTATAATTTGGCTTTGGCTTTCAGTAGGTGAGACAGTCCCCCCACCGGGGGAATTTTGTAAACACTTTTCATTTGAAAGCCCAATATCTGCTGAACATTTTCACATTGTCTGCATGCTTGCCATTGGGGATTAAGAAAATTACACCATGTTAATTTACGTTACCCCCTAAAATGTCTATGCAAAATAGCTTTTTTAACCTGAATGAAATATCCATGTTGTCCAATCACTATATATACTGTATTACAATTATTACATTTAATGAACAATTTTACAACTTTTGGATACACTGTTAACGCTGTAATCTACGTTACAGAATGTTACAGTGGAAAACATACGAAAAGACAACTAAAATTGTGTTGAACTTTTCAGATGAAATAATACTACATTTTTTGAAAAAATATTACTACGTACATTTGGTGATTTTGGTGGCACTTTGCCAGATTTATCTCATACCAGATATGTTAACCCTTCAATATGCTACGTTACTTGAAAATTGAAATATTACAGTATATATGATAAATTGTTCTTACAAGAATAAAATGAAAAAAAAACAAGACCAATCAAATCAGTTATCAATTTGAGCGCAACAAAACGCTTATATAAAGTAAACATGCTCGTGAGTCACTGATATCATGTTATCTACGCTGCAATACGTTATTTATAATTATAAATATTTTTTACACTAAAATAGATGAAATATACATGATAATGGTTTTATCAATACATGAATCAGATATTTAATCGTGAGGAAACAGTCCGTCCATGCCTTTTAATACTTGGTTATTTATACATGTAACAGGGTCTACGCTACAAGTTATGTAATGCTACTTTTAGTTTTTGTTTTTCAATACAGTATTTATAAAGTTTTCAAATAAGGAGCTGACATTAAATGCATGCTATATATGTGTACATGTATGAAGAACAAGTCATTTACAGATAAAATAGGCAAACCACAAGACTGTTACTATATATAATAAACATCATTTTTGTCTGTAACCTGTGCACTTTCTCTTGTTTGTTTGAGCCATGTTTGGCAACATGTTTTCTCCGTGCATTTTGCTTTATGTTTCTTCATCATTACTTACTGCTTAATACAGCACATCCGCCTAACTGTTAAGTTCAACATCAACATTGTCCAAGTCTTTTTGCTAGTAACCCACCCCCCTGAAACACATTATGCTTTTTGAAACGACAACAAGGGAAATAAATTCAAGTTGTTAAAAGAGTAAAACGGATCAAGTGGCAGGTTTCTGGACGACTACTACAGAGAGTCATGAGTCGACAATGAACAGGCGTCTCAACAGTGAAATACACGGTTTATGAAAGGAGAGGGATTTTGTCAAAGGTGGCAACCTCTTTACACACAAGACCATTCACAAACTACTTTGGAATTTCCAGATTGAAATAACTAAAGCCAGATAGACCACCTCATTATCAACAACAAGCGGAGCCACATTCTCCAAGGCGTGCGGGTAATACGACATGATGATGTTCGAGTGACCACAATCTTGTAGTGGAAAAGTTTACCTTAAATGTGAAGAACGCAAAGATCGAGAACAACAGAAAAAAGCGCTCCGATGTTGCCAAACTGAAGGACTAACGTGTTTGGATGTCTACGACACACCGAAGTAACGATTAGATATCCTTCAAGACGTCATGTCTGAGACTGCTGCAGGTCATAGGCTACAAGATGAGTGCCAAGACTAAGTGGATGGAAGGGCATGGATAGATGAAAGTTAACAATGGAAAATACTGTTATACGTCAACTCACCAAGGTTGAATGAGAGGACTACTGTGCTGTAAGTAGAACAAGACAGGCAAGTCAAGCTTCCTCCAGAAAAGACAATTGTCAGTATACAATTTATTGAGCAACAGGCAGAGGAAGCTGAGCTAGCCCGTGAACAGCAAGACATAGAGACCGTCTACCAGCTCACCAAGAAACTATGAGGTGACAACGGACAAAGCCAAGACCTTTCAGTGAAGGCAACAGGCTCACAGAAGAAGCTAAACCCAAGTAATGGAGGGAGCATTTTTAACGCATCCTGAACCAACAAGAGACACCAATACTTGTTGACATCAATCTGACATACGGCAATCTTGACAATATAAGACCCATCATTCTACAAGAAGTGAAGACAGTTTTTCACAAGCTAACTTATGAAGACGGTGTGTGTGTTGAGATGATGTAGGCAGGGGACCAGAAACACGACAACTGCCGCAGCGTATTCTTCAGGACATCTGGGATAAAGAGGATATTCCGATTAGCTGAACGAAATTGTTGTCATTGCAAAGCTGCCAGAGAATGATGACCAGGGATACTGCATGCAACAATAGGAAAGGTATCGTACTTTTTCCCTGCAATGTAGGTATTCCGCCGCATCATACTTTATCGCATTACAACAGCAGGGGACATCATACTACGCCAGGAACAGACAGATTTCCGCAAGGAAAATCAATAATAGACCACTTCTTTGCTTTCTGTGACAGATTCTGGAGCAGTCACAAGGTTAGAACGGCGCACTCTACATGGTGTTTGTTGACTTTGAAAAGGCGTCAGAACAGCATCCCAAAGAAACTGGTCGTCATAATTTGGTTCTAATATGGGAACTTTCTTGTGCTAAGTTTACAACAGTCAGATAACACAAACTTAAGGATGTCAAGGACCGAGACAACAAAGTCACCACGGACAGTGACTGTGACTGAGAGATTAACACCAGAATTAACACAACCAACTAAGTCTTTGTCATGCTCAAACCAATATGGAGAACCACAGTATTCAGCACACGCACCATTATCAAGATCTTCAAGAGCAGCATATCCTCGGTATCCTTTTAAATGGCTCAGAGTGCTGAAAAGAAATACCATCGCCATTGAACGAAAACTAGAAGATTTCTATAACAAGTCCCCGAGGGGCATACTCAAGCTCTTCTGGCCCAACACCAACCCTAACAAAAAAGTACGAGACAGGACGGACAGGGATGGGCACAGTTGCTGAAACCATACAAGAACGATGCTGGCTTGGACACATTTGTCGCATGCAACTAAACTTTCTTCCTAAGGTAGCTCTACAATGAGCACTACAGAGGCAGACAAAAAGAGACATGGAGGCGGACCTTCGATAAGGGGCCCAAAAAGAGAGGACACGTGCTAGAAACGAACCCTCGTTTAGCAGCTGACAGAGAACAGAGGCAGATGGATGTCTCTTGCAGTCGCGCCATGCACCAGACGGCGTAGAGAGGATTTAGTGAGTGAGTGACTTTACTCTTCGCTGTTTGCTTCTATGTGACAGTAAACTGAAAAAACAAGCTTTCAACCTAGTGCTACTATCATGTACATGTAATACACATATAACCCCATCCCTTTCATGCAATCACTTTTTTACGAGTAGAAGTCTTTAGAGAAACAGCTTGCTCCATGATTACACCAAAGTACGTTTTATTATACAAATATATAGTAATGTTATTTTCCAAATGCTATGCTTTATTTCATAAAAGATTTCAACATAAATATTTTAGTGATAATTTTCACTCATTAGTGAGTATACCTTTTAGGTATACAAATACCTTTTAGGTATACAAATTATCTCGATGCTCAAACACTCCAATAATTTAAGTATCAAAAACGTTAAGATGCTTTATTTGAAACGCATGAATACCATACACTTCTAGTGTTGTTTTTAAATCATCCGGTTATTAGTGACATTCCGAACACTACTACACTTTAACTTTGTTTCAAAATAACCGCCATTAATTTTCTGTTTTTTTTTTTCATAATTTTAAAAAACATATTAAATTGATAAATTTTATCAAACTATAAATTTACAAATAGTTATTAAGTTTGGACGTGAATTGAATGTCAATGTTGTCTACAGTTTGTAGCATTACTGACTAGTGGTGGACTTGTAAGTAAGGACACAACTGTGTAATCAACATAGATTAATTGTTAACAGAAAAGATATATTTCTGGCATCTAAAAACCGGATATTGTTCAACATTTTGGTCTTTAATTTGATAAATTCAGACAAGATCATTAAGCACCTACCTATATTTTTCTGTTCAGTACATACTTGTCTTAACTACAAAAACTGTTTTCATGCTCAGGAATTACAATCCAACATTACATGTTAATATGCCTATAAATAACTCTACATCATTTTTTTTCTGTCAGGAAAATTACATGTTTATTTATTATATCGCATTTAGGTAACGTAGGGAAAAAGCGCGTAACTGACGTTTGCCCCAACGACCAGTGTGTAGACAAATGGATTAGATAGTCTTTCAATAAACTTTAAGAAAATCATACTGTAGAAAATCCCCGGTGGGGTGAGTGGGGGTTAAAGCAGCCCAAAATTTATATTGTATCCCGATATTGTATAATATAAGACTAAAATATTGAAATTATTTGCATGGTTACTACATATTTGCAACATCTCGTTTCTGGTATAACGTAAGGCTTATCTGAACTTTCAAGACCGGATAGGCTGTCAGTTTTGATATATCTTTTTCATTCAACGGCAAATTTCCTTCCCAGTGTATAGTTGAATCAGTGAAAGGATGTAACTAATGAAAATGACTTTTGTAGTGGCCTTTAAACATTGCTTATAATGATTTTATTACCTTAATGCATTTACTTTTTTAATTATATTCATTTCGATATCAATTAAAAGGGAAAACGTTGTTGCTAAATGTAGTGACCAAATATAATTTTGCTTGTTGTATGTACCAAGTGTATTATTTTTGTACGGATATCAAATATATTTTTGTAGTAATTTGCTATGGTAACATTTACCAATAATCGATTTGATCGGCTAAGTGTACACAGTCTGTTGTTAAATCTACTGGTCAAACTTTTATATACATCCATTTATCACTTCGCTGTGTTATGTACTTACTTTAATAAAATAATTGTGTAATATTCACTGATACATGTGTAGCACGTAAAATGGTTGAAGTATAATTGCTGAAATTCGTTGATTGTTTTGTACTAATCGTAATCAGTGTATTGATTCAGTATACATTTATGTAATTTAATTGTCAAGTGAAAAGTTGTCAATAATTAGTTTGAAAGCCTGAATACAGGCATCCTATGGAAAAGCATGTCGTCACCTAATTCTGTCACATCTCATATTTGTGGAAACATGCTACCACGTAGTAACATGCTTTACAAATTAACCAAGCGAAGTATTTGTACTTAATTTTAGCTCGACTTTTCGAAGAAAAGGGTGAGCTATCCTACTCGTTAGAGCTATCTACTGTTTAAGATATTACTTTTTAAGTTGGTATACTTGTTTACCGTTATAGTCCCCAAATGAAGGTAAAATATTTTTACTTAGAAATTTAGTTAAATTGTCCGTGTCTTTCCAATTGTTGGCTAAATAACCATTTGAGATATTACTTTGAAAGTTGAAATATTCTTGTACAAGCATGACACATACCTGTAAGCAAGAGTAGATAACTCTGTGAATAAGTTTGTTTTATTGTAATTATAAATTACTCATGAAAGTCTTGTTTGCAACTGGCACCGTGAAACGCATATATCTTTAACCACTTAAAGTATTAATTTGAACCTTTGTTGTAGCTTACGGAGATATCGAACAATTAGGTTAGATAACTCTTCACTCAAGGATTTCTGCTACGTTGTTCTGCACATGCACGAACTATTGGAAGTGAGAATGTTGTAAAATAGCTAACCATTGAAACAATACATCTGTTAACTTTCAAAAAGTATACGTCACTACTTTATTTCACTGTGTGTGTTTACATGCAAAAATCATCAATGAGTCTCATTCTGTTGTATACAACATTTCCAATATCTCAAACTATTGATTAATCTGCAGAGTACCGATTACGTCATTAACGGTGTACTGATGTCCTACATGTTAACCGGACGCTCAATCATCCGGACAATTTCCGTTTACCCGTAATTAAACCGCTATCATTTAATCCGACGTGTAACTAAGATACCTAAATCATGTAAACGCTATCCGTTTCTATAACAGTGCAGAAAACTTATCACGAAGGTAAGGAATTTTAATTATTTTGCTTAATATGTGTTCCACTTCTTTCTTGTTTTAATTTCGCACATTTCTTGTCACGTGCGCAAACATACAGGCCCTGACAGTGTTTTCATATTAAAAATTTATTAATTATTTGAGGAATGCAGATGATATATCGAGTTTTAGAGTATCATGCAAAATAATAGTTACTGGACACATTCAAATATGTTATAAAAATAATTATGATAAACACTCGTTCAAAGCCAGCAACCTAATGGTAAAACGGGTCACCCTCGATCGTTCATCAAAGAGAAACAATCTATACGCGAATACAATAAAGTTTATATATCAGTTGTCTCTCTTTGCTTGCAGTGTGCTTAAACTGACTATTCCATATTGTAGCATGACCAAAAAGAGAACATTCACCGAAGATCATTATGGCACTGTCAGCCATCAGACAGAATAAAATATAATTAAGGGCTGCCTCTCGAACCTTCAAAATTCGCACTGAGAAGGGAGATGACAAGATGTTTTGAACGGGATATCGTTAAACAGTCAGGTAAAATAACTGTACAGATTTTAAGTTTAACCATAATGAGTTTTTCATAACCCTTTTGTTTAAGTGTGTTAGATCTGTTTTTACCGACAGATAATGTTTTACATGATAAAGGTCATTTGCATGTATACATATATACTAATATGTCAATGTCTGGAGACTTGATTCGTATACGCCGTACATGTATATTTCGCTGTTATCTTTAAGGGAAAGAAACAACATTTAATAAGACCGGTGGCCCATCCTATGGTTGGATTCATAGATTTGGTCTGCAACACAAAGAATTGTCTGCAAGGAAACCAGAAAATCTTGACAAAACAAAGGCCAGTATGTCAACTAGAGGGACAGTTGGCAAATACTTTTGTATCTTGTATACACGGCTAAACGAATCTGGTGTTAGAAATACGCCATCACAGGTAAGCATGAATTACATTTCAATGCGTATCACTTTGAATAATAAAACTCATGAAGGTAAGACCTGGTCCATACATTCTAGAACTCCGAGTTTAAAAATATCCCCGCAAAACAAAGTACACAGTCCACGTCATCCAAATTTGACAACCAAGAAAATGACAAAAAATGTTTCTGTTTGAGTCCCATTGTGAATATGATCATTAAAAGAAAACATAACAGTCCATACTTTTACCGATCGTTTTTCTTGCAGATATTCAATTGTGACGAGACTGGTTTCCGTGGCAAAGATACACCCAGAGCGAAAGAGTTTTGGGCTAAGGGTCAGCAAGGAAAAAATCAACTAATGACTATATTACAGCAAATCTGTGCATTTCTGCTGATGTGAGTTTTCTGCCATCGTTCATAATATACAATGTGTCACATAAAGTTCCTTTTTCCATTTTACAATACATGAGCAGTACTTCAAGTAACCGATATAAATTAATCACAAGAATATAACTTTGTCAGATACAACCCTTGTCAATATATCTGGCCGGTATTTTAACATGTAAATGGAATTTTGAATCACTTCTATCACTATTTGGTGTGTTGTCTTCCTCACATATATTGGTGTCCTTGCCGCTCAGAAGGTCCACAGACGGCATACCAGAGAGCAGCAGGCTTTCGGCTTCAGTAAAAGCGGCTATATGAACAAAAACCTGTTCCAGAATATTCCTGCATAGCTGTGGTCGGGAACGCCCTGTTGAACTTTGACAATCATGATAGCCACATCAATATTGCTATAATTGTGGAGGTAAGAGCAAATGACATTATAATCGTGGGCTTACGCTCGAATATTACCTTCTCACATGTCGTATCTGTTTTCTTTCTTCGCTTTGTCCCGGTGTCTGCGGCTCTGTGTTGTGCGCAAGTCGGGTTGCGGAATAAAGGTTGCAGTTTCGACTCCAATCAATGAAATTAACGTTAAAGTGACTGCCGCAAATCCGTCTGTGATGCCAGCCGTATGGAGTAGTTAATGTAAGTTGCAAGATCTTAAATCTACAGTAAATGTGTTTAACGTGTGAAATAAAACTGCAAGGAAACCAGAAAACTTTGACAAAACAAAGGCCAGTATGTCAACTAGAGGGACAGTTGGCAAATACTTTGATATGTTGTATACGGTGCTTTACGAATCTGGTGTAAGGAATAAGCCATGAATGACATTTCAATGTGTATAATTTTGAATAACTAAAAGCATGAAAGTAAAACCCGGGACATAAATTCAGGAACTCCGAGCTAACAAAATAGCCCCGCCAAACAAATTACACAGTCCCCTTCATCTAAATTCGACAACCAAGAAATTGAAATGAAAATGTTTCTTTTTGAAGTACCATTGTTAATATAATCATTAAAAGAAAACATAACAGTCATACATTTAGCGATCGTTTTTCTTGCAGATGTTCAATTGTGACGAGACTGGTTTCAGTGGCAAAGAAATACCCAGGGCGTAAGCGTTTTGGGCTAAGGGTCAGCATGTTTTTCATAGGCAGACATCAACTAATGACTATATTACATCTGTGCATTTCAGCTGATGGGAGGTTTCTGCCATCGTTCATAGTATATCAGGTAAAGCTCCTTTTTCATGTTGCAATACGAAAGCATTAATCTTCAAGTAACCGATATAAATTAACTGAAAAAATATAGCTGTGTAAGATACAACTCCTGTATAGATAACCGGTCGGTATTTTAACATGTAAATGGAATTTTGAATAACTTCTATCGCTATGTGGTGTATTTTTTTTCTTCCTAACACATATAGGGCTTCTTGCCGCACAGAAGGTTCACAGACAGTTGGCTTTTCGGCTTCAGTGAAAGTGGCTATATGGACAGAAACCTGATTCAGAATATTCCTGCATAACTGTGGTCGGGAACGCCCTGTTGTACTAAGACAATCATGATAGCCATGATAGCGACATCAGTATTCTTGTAATTGAGAAGGCCAGAGAAAATGAAATCATTATCGTGGGCTTACGCTTGAGTATTACATCGGCACGTGTCATATCTGTTTTTTTCATCGCTTTGTCCCAGTGGCTCAGGCTCTGTGTTGTGCTCACGTCGGACTCCAGAAAAAAGGTTGCAGTTTCGACTCTAATCAATAAAAATAACGTTAATATGACTGCCGCTGCTAGCCGTATAAAGTAGTAAATATAAGTTGCAATACCTTTAATTTACAGTAAATGCGTTTAAAGTGGGAAATAAAATCCCGCTTTTTATGATATTTGCATATTCAGTGTAAATGAAGCTTTTAAATGCAGGTTATTAGTCCACTTAAAGGGCAATATTGTTCTCTGGTTGCCTGCTTGTGACAAATAAGTAGGTGCATGGTTGTTCGGAAAGCCAAATTCCCTCTAATATAAAAGGTAAATTAAATATTGACTATTGCTTAAGGGATCCGTTATTAAATCTTTGTTTGAAAATAGATGAGCCAATACATTTGCAATTACACCTACTGAAGAACCGTAAAATGATCGGAGGAGATAGAAACATTTTAACATTCGCATTGTGCTAAAGAAACTAATTCAATTATTTACTTTAACTAAAAAAAACAGTGACAATTTATTTAGTATTATGTATAACAGTATTTGTTGCTTTTGTTGACAGTAAATTTAACTGTATTAACCAGGTGCTATACTGGATATATATTTTTTTAAGTGATTCTATCCAGATATACATGAGAAGTTGTTGTATGCATTCTTTTTGTGCACATTCTAGCAGGTTTTCAGGTACTTGTTGCTTGACAATAGATTACAGCAGTAAAGATTTGTGGTGTAACAGTAATATTGTCATTGTGTTATGTTTTGGAACGACATGGTACTGTATGGAAGATTTTTGAAACGATAGAGAGTAAGTCACAGCACTTGTCACTATTAACTGGTGAAGGGATTTATTGCATGACTCACCAATTCAGCTTTCTGTCTCTGCGGAAGAGGTAAGACTGTCATATTTCAAAAATACTGTAATTACAGTCAATATATTGCTTGACTCTACATTTCAGCCAATACGCAGGTTTAATATATGATGTAGAATATTGCTAGAGCAGGTAGCAGAGTAGATACTGTAGTGCAAGAAATAGTTGACATAGTTTCTGGATATTGAGATCAGTTGGAAGGTGTGTCTCAATTCTTGATAGGTCCCTGTGGCATTTGGTTCATTACATTTTAGACATTGGTCATAAGTGGCAGTAAGTGCACATGTACTTACCTATTAATGAAAAGATGGTAATATTATTTCAGATGCATTCACTTTTATTAGTGTATTGATGAATATCATTATTCTGGATAGATAACAACCATATTTGTTCAGCAAAATTTAACAGGTTGGAAGAAAATAGATTGCCGTTGACAACATACAGTTGACAGCATACACTTGACAGCATACAGTTAACAGCACACAGTTAACAGATAAAGTCAAGTCAAGTATTTTTCAGAGGACGAGAGAGTATAAAGCTCAGCAGCATTTTTGTATGATTATACACATTGTGTATGTCCATCACCTCTGCAGTTCAGTGTAATTACAAATTATTGTGACATTGTCCATGATTGAGACCATGATCCGTATGTCGGGGTGTTTAAATAAAATATTTCATTCATCACTTATAAAATATATTATGAACTTTGTCTGTTATTGTGACCAGGCTTTGTCTGTAAAGTGTGAATAATATATAGTGAAGAAGCCTCAAAAAAACAAAAATAATATCAAACAGGGAATGCCACATACCAAAAACGCAGCCTCCCCAAAACGAGCCCCACAGCACCCAGAAGTGCACACCACACACACACCCACACACACACACACACACACACACACACACACACACACACACACGCACACACACACACACACCAGCACACAAAGCAAACGCACGAGGACTCAAGTTTCATTTAAACATATAAAGTAAAGAAGCCTCAAGCTTCATACAGGATACGGTATTAAGGTCTATGAACACCTAACAGTGTATATGGAATTAGGCATTGTGAAGTGAATGTGATAATATTAAACTTGTGATTACAGAACAGACTTGAAGTTATCATTGACATATACTTATACCAGTATAGACTTTGAAATAGTTACGTTCAATATTACTACAGAAAAACTTGACTATAGTTGGTTCATGTATACCTCGAAAACTGAACTTTCATAAATTAAGGCAAGAGTACACCTTAAAGAGATTCTGAAATTGTTAAGGTAAATTGATACCTGACATTGAATTTGAACTGAATGTTTATGTGGTCAGTGTTTAACTGAAAACAAATGTTGATTTCCATTGTGAATATAATCCCATTGTGAATATAATCATTAAAAGAAAACATAACAGTTCATACATTTACCGATCGTTTTTCTTGCAGATATTCACTTGCAGATATTCAATTGTGAAGAGACTGGTTTCAAAGGCAAAGAAACACCCAGGGCGAAAGTGTTTTGGGCTAAGGGTATGCACGTTTTCCGTAGGAAGACATCAACTAATGACAATATGACAGCACATCTGTGCATTTCAGCTGATGGGAGGTTTCTGCAATCGGTCATAATAAATCGGGAAAAGTTCCTTTTTTCATGTTGCAATACTGAAGCAGTACTTCAAATAACCGATATATATTAACCGGAAGAATATAACTGTGTCAAAAACAACCCTTGTAAAGATAACCGGCCGGTATTTTAACATGTAAATGGAATTCTGAATCACTTTTATCGCTTTGGTTTTTTTTTATTTCTTCCTTACACCTATAGGCTCCTTGCCGCACAGAAGGTAAACAGACGGTATACCAGACAGCTGCCTTTTTGACTTCAGTGAAAGCGGCTGTATTGACAGAGACCTGATCCAGAATATTCCTCCATAACTGTGGTCGGAAACGCTCTGTTGCACTTAAACAATCATGATAGCCATGATAGCCACATCAGTATTCCTGTAATTGAGGGGGCCAGAGCAAATTACATTATAATCGTGGGCTTACGCTCGAGTTTTACCTTGGCACGTGTGGTATCTGTTTTCTTTCTTCGCTTTGTCCCACTGTCTGAGGCTCTGTGTTGTGCGCACGTCGGACTCCAGAATAGAGGTTGCAGGTTCGGCTCAAATCAATGAAATTGATGTTAATGTGACTGCCGCGAATCCATCTTTGATGCTAGCCGAATGGAGAAGTAAATGTAAGTTTAAAGATCTTAAATCTACAGTGCATGTGTTTAAAGAGGGTAATGAAACTCTAAGCATAATAAGTTTATCATAACCCTTTTGACTACGTGTGTAAGACTTATTTTTACCGACAGATAATGTTTAACATACATGTAATAAGATTAATTTGCATGTATACATATATATTAAAATATCCATGTCTGAAGACTGGATTCGTATACGCAGTACATGTATAGCTGGCTGTTATCTTTTAGGGAAAGCAACAACATTTAATATGACCAGTGGTCCATCTGATGGTTGGTTTCGTAGATTTAGTCTGCAACACAAAGAATTATCTGCAAGGAAACCAGAAAACCTTGACAAAACAAAGGCCAGTATGTCAACTAGAGGGATAGTTGGCAAATACTTTTCCATTTTGTATACAGTGCTTAAAGAAGCTGGTGTTAAGAATAAGCCATGAATGAGATTTCAATGTGTATAACTTTGAATAATGAAATTCATGAAAGTAAACCTTGGACATAAGTTCTAGAACTCTGAGTTTAAAAATAACCCCGCAAAATAAAGTACACAGTCCACTTCCTCTAACTTCGACAACCAAGAAAATGAATAAAAATGCTTCTGTTTGAAGTTACCATTGTGAATATTATCATTTAAAGAAAACATAACAGTTCATACATTTACCGATCGTTTTCTCTTTCAGATATTTAATTGTGACGAGACTGGTTTCAGGGTAAAAGAAATATCCAGGGCGTAAGCGTTTGGGGCTAAGGGTCAGCATGTCTTTCGTAAGCAGACATCAAGTAATGACCATATAACAGCACATCTGTGCATTTCAGCTGATGGGAGGTTTCTGCCATCGTTCATAGTATATCAGGTAAAGCTCCCTTTTCATGTTGCAATACGGAAGCATTGATCTTCAAGTAACCGATATAAATGAACCGGAGGAATATAACTGTGTCAGATACAACCCTTTTATAGATAACTAGCCGGTATTTTAACATGTAAATGGAATTTCTAATCACTTCTATCGCTTTTTGGTGGTTTTTTTTCCTATCACATATAGGGGTCCTTGCCGCACCGAACGTACACAGACGGCATACCAGAAAAAAAAAATCAGTAAAAGCGGCTATATGGACAGACATCTGTTCCAGAATATTCCTATATAACTGTTGCCGGGAATGCACTGTTGTACATAGACAATCATGATAGCCATGATAGCCACATCAGTAGTCCTGTACACTCCACCACTATACACCTCAATCATGTGTCATATTAAAATCATTTTGAAAGAAATGGTCATGAAAATTTGTCAACAAATTATTGGATTCATTTTCTCGAAACTCTGTTGAAGGTTGATGAGCATGGATGGTGATTTCATTAACTCAGAGAGTTTACATCACCACACCCCTAAATGTGAAATTCACAAAATTGTTAATTATGGTAATCCTATATTTCTTCTAAATTATGTAGAACAGTAAAGTTTTTGTTAAACAACGGTTTCTGGTACCAATTTCAAGGATCCCGCTTTGATAAAAATGTCCTCTAAACACTAAATTTATCAACGGAGTTGATCTGTCTAACTTTATAATAATTTCCTTTCCCATGCAATTATCCAACAAACCTCGTCAATTGGATCAATTGGCTCTATACAGTGCTGTATTTTCTCCAAAGTGACGTTTTCACAGTACAGACTGACCATTATAGATTCATGAGAAGTACCAAATACCCGTTCTTGAAGACGATTACGTCCAAGTCACACATCAGTTGAATAAACATTAGGGTTCTCATCTTCCACCAAATCTTCATCCAATCGAAATGAAGTGGAGGATAAGAGTCAGGCAAAAGTCTCAAAAGTCCTTTTATACTTTACATCTGCCTAAAAACATCTTCTTAAAGGATTTGAATGATCAAACATTGCAACATGTCTGCTAATTTTATTTTTGTGAATCATAAACGGTCGTCTGTGTTACACGCAGATTGATGACAGTCTGGTAATTGTAACGTTTTTGTGACTTTTGAATATTGGGGTTATTGTGTTCACAGCGCTTCGGTCCTATGTGTTTGGTACCTTTCTTTCTAACTCTGATGGAATATTAAATACCAATCTTCGATCTTATGTCTCTGAAATATTCATCAAAATATCTTGAAAATTGAATAAACTACAAGATTTCTTTTAAGTGTATACCTAGAAAAGTGGTTGAGTGTAATTGAGGGAGCCAGAGCAAATTACATCATAATCGTGGGCTTACGCTCGAGTATTACCATGGTACGTGTCGTATCTGTTTTCTTTCTTCTCTGTGTCTGAGGCTCTGTTTTGTGCGTTCGTCGGGCTCCAGAATAAAGGTTGCAGGTTCGACTCCAATCAATGAAATTGACGTAAACGTGACTGCCGCAAATCCGTCTTTGTAGCTTTTGATGCCGTTTGGAGTAGTAAATGTTAAATGCCAGATGTTAAAGCTATAGTAAATGTGTCTAACGTGGGAAATAAAATCCCGCTTTTTATGATATTTACATATTCAATGTAATTGAAACTTTTAATTGCAGATTATTGGTCCACTTAAAGAGAGACATTGTTCTCTGGTTGCAAGCTTGGGACAAATAAATACGTGCATGGTTGCTGGGAATGCCAAATTCCCTCTCATATCAAAGGTAAGTTAAATATTGGATCCGTTATTAAATCTTTTTTTGAAAAGTAATAAGCAAATACACTGACCATTTCGCCAATAAGTTACTAAACCCTTAAGTCTAAAAATACTCGAACCATTTTATAACGAAGGATAAGATAGCAAACATTTCCGTATCCAGGTCGCCGAATCTTAGAAGATTGTTACTTTTGCTGCGTTGATGTTGTACACAGAATGCATAATAAAGTTTTATTGTTTCTATGTCGTAGTATTCTATAGACAAGACGAGTCTCACAGCCGTATTTGAAGCATTTTCAGCTATGGGGTGTGTCAATTTTACCCAAACGAAATCGATGAATCGCAGCTTTTGGGGACAGGAGATCAGAGTGAGTTGATAATTTATGAGTTTAAAGGCTTGTTTTGACCATATTTCGATCATTTATGCACGCGGACAGTTTATCTAACCAGTGTCCCTTGGAAGAACTATTTCTAATATCTAAATACGTGTCGTTTCTGTTTTCTTTCTTCGCTTTGTCCCAGTGTCTGAGGCTCTGTGTTGTGCCCATGTCGGGCTCAAGAATAAAGGTTGCAGGTTCGAATCCAATCAATAAAATTAACGTTAAAGTGACTGCCGCGAATCTGTCTTTGAAGATTGTCGTATGGAGTAGTAAATGTAAGTTGAAAGATCTCAAATCTACAGTAAATGTGTTTAAAGTGGGGAATAAAGTCCCGCTATTTATGATATTTGCATAGTCAATGTAACTGAAACTTTTAATTGCAGACTATTAGTCCACTTAAAAAGCAATATAGTTATCTGGTTGCCCGCTTGGGACAAATAAGTGCGTGCATGGTTGTTTGGAAAGCCAAATGTCGTCTCATAACAAAGGAACGTTAAATATTTACCTTTGCTTAAGTGATCCGTTTTTAAATCATTTTTTGAAATGTGATGAGGCAATACATAGACCATTTCGCCAATAAGTCACTAAACCCTTAAGTTTAAACATACTAGAACCATTTTATAACGAAGGATAAAATAGCAAAAATGTTTGTATTCAGGTGACCGAATCTTAAAAGATTGCTACTTTTGCTGCATTGATGTTGTACAAATAATGCATGATAAAGTTTTATTGTTTCTATTTCGCAGTATTCTATAGACAAGTCCTACAGCCGTAGCTGGAGCATTTTCAGTTACAGGCGTGTGTCCATTTTACCCAAATGCAATTGATGAATCGCAGCTTTTGGGGATAGAAGATCAGAGTGAGTTGATAATTTATGAGTTTCGACCACATTTCGATCATTTGTGCAGGCGGACGGTTTATCTAACCAGTGTTCTTGGGAAGAACCAGTGTTAAATCTTTATACTATGAAAGAAACAACTTTCACTCATAAAAAGAGACATGTTGGGCAGTAGGGCTCGAACACTTGCCACTCAATCTATGAGTAATTACTTCAGTCCTTTCAAAACACCGACTCTATCCACTTGATCACGGAGGCGGAGTAGAAAATTAATGCTGTTCTAAAGTGTCTCAGTTTATTTTTTGATTGTTTATTAGGTGTGTCATACCGTTGTGAATTCGCCAAGATAGCAGTATCGGTCCGATATATACTGTTACCTAACACATTTGAACATCTAGGGAGTTTTGTCTTACCTGAGTGCAATATCCGGTCAGTTCTGTCCAAACATTATGATGATTTAGCAAAATTTTGTAAAAATGTCAGTAGCAAAAAGATAGGTGTATGAGCATATACTTAGAACTTAAGTGTACATCATCAAAATGTCATTTCCTGTGAAATTTATTTGTAGATGACCAATTTAACGAGGGTTAAGCGAGTTCTTTCACTTGCCCTAACCGTGGGTCTTTTTTACAAACCCATTTGTCAAGAATGGTTTAATATCACACAATTTAGCAAACATTCTTGTACCTCAACAGGCAAGCAACAAATCACAGAAAAAAACAGACGATTGGTTCCAGAAACACGAGTAATCAGTGGTGGGGAAAATGTTACGATAGTTGCAGGTAGTCAACAGTCTCGGTTACATGATGCAAGTAACGTAGATATATAATATATCAATTGCCAATGTAATGGTCTGGACATAAACGAATTGCCATGCTTAAACGATATTTAACATTTCAACACGTGACACAGTGTTAATAATAAAACGATATAGTACAAAGTAATTTACATTCGTGCTGCAAACACGTTTAACTGTATATGTGTTAAACTGTTACATATTCTTATAAAGTGGCTTTTGCACTTGATACGTTATAAAAACCCTTAAAACAAAGAACTTTTCTATCTTGAAATTATGTGGTTTAATAGATGCCAGGTTTTAATGTTATGTTATTAAATATTATACGGTAAAAAATAAATTAGAAAAGGAAAAACTAGAAAATCGTGGAAAGAGAAAGGTAGAAATGGAGAAAAGTAGATAAGAAAAACAGAAGCAGGTGGATGATAGGAAAGCTAAGAGACACCAGCCTAAAGAAGAAAGGATCGAGAAAAAACGAGAGCAAGAAGAAGACAAAAGGTAAAAACAAAAATAATATCAAACAGGGAATGCCACGTACCAAAAACCGGTATTTTAACATGTAAATGGAATTTTGAATCACTTCTAGTGCTGTTTGGTGGTTTTTCGTCCTAACATATATAGGTGTCCTTGCCACACAAAAGGTACACAGACGGCATACCAGACATATAATTTTCGGCCTCTGTGAAAGCGACTATATGGACAGATAACTGATTGTACTTAGACAATCATGATAGCCATGATAGTCACATCAGTATTCCTGCGAACAACAGTTCAAACATTTGCCGACCGTTTTTCTTGCAGATATTCAATTGTGACGGGACTTGTTTTAGTGGCAAATAATCACCCAGTGTGAAAGTGTTTGGGGCTAAGGGTCAATATGTCTTCCGCAGGAAGAAATCAACTAATGACCATATTACAGCACATCTGTGCATTTCAGCTGATGATGGGTTTCTGCAGTTCATTATATATAAGGTAAAGCTCCTTTTTCATGTTGCAATACTGGAGCAGTACTCCAAGTAACCGATATTAATTAACCGGAAGGATAGAGCTGTGTCAAATACTTTGACATGTTGTATACAGTGCTTAACGAATCTGGTGTAAAGAATAAGCCATGAATGAGATTTCAATGTGTATAACTTTGAATAATAAAAATCATGAAAGTGAAACCTGGAACATAAATTCTAGAATCCCGAGTTTAAAAAATCTCCCTGCAAAACAAAGTACACAGTCCACTTCATCTAAATTCGACAACTAAAAAAATAAATAAAACTGTTTCTGTTTGAAGTCCCATGGTGAATATAATCATTAAAACATAACAGTTCACACATTTGCCGACCGTTTTTCTTGCAGATATTCAATTGTGACGGGACTTATTTTAGTGGCAAAGAATCACCAAGGGCGAATGTTTGGAGCTAAGGGTCAGCATGTCTTCCGTAGGAAGACAAAAACTTATGACGATGTTACAGCACATCTGTGCATTTCAGCTGATGGAGGTTTCTGCATGCGTTCATAATATATCAGGTAAAGCTCCTTTTTTCATGTTGCAATACTGGCGCATTGATCTTCAAGTAACCAATATAAATTAATCGTAAGAATATAACTGTGTAAGATACAACCCCTGTAACGAGAACTGGCCGGTATTTTAACATGTAAACAGAATTTTAAATCACTTATATCGCTTTATGGTGTTTTTACTTTTCCTAACACATATAGGGGTCATTGCCCAACAGAAGGTACACAGACGGCATACCAGACAGTTGGCTGTTCGGCTTCAGTGAAAGTGGCTTTAGGGACAGATACCTGATCAAGAATATTCCTGCATAACAGTGGTCGGGAACGCTCTGTTGTACTTAGACAAGTATGATAGCCATGATAGCGACATCATTATTCTTGTAACTGAGAAGGCCTGAGAAAATGACATCATTATCGTGGGCTTAAGCTCGAGCTTTACCTTGGCACGTGTCGTTTCTGTTTTCTTTCTTCGCTTTGTCCCAGTGTCTGAGGCTCTGTGTTGTGCAATTAAAAAGCAATATAGTTATCTGGTTGCCCGCTTGGGACAAATAAGTGCGTGCATGGTTGTTTGGAAAGCCAAATTTCCTCTCGTACCAAAGGTAAGTTAAATATTTACCTTTGCTTAAGTGATCCGTTATTAAATCTTTTTTTGAAATGTGATGAGGCAATACATATACCATTTCGCCAATAAGTCACTAAACCCTTAAGTTTAAAAATACTAGAACCATTTTATAACGAAGGATAAAATAGCAAAACTGTTTGTATTCAGGTGACCGAATCTTAAAAGATTGCTACTTTTGATGCGTTGATGTTGTACAAATAATGCATGATAAAGTTTTATTGTTTCTATTTCGCAGTATTCTATAGACAGCTACAGCCGTAGCTGGAGCATTTTCAGTTACAGGCGTGTGTCCATTTTACCCAAATGCAATTGATGAATCGCAGCTTTTGGGGATAGAAGATCAGAGTGAGTTGATAATTTATGAGTTTCGACCACATTTCGATCATTTGTGCAAGCGGACGGTTTATCTAACCAGTGTCCTTGGGAAGAACCAGTGTTAAATCTTTATACTATGTAAGAAACAACTTTCACTCATAAAAAGAGACATGTTGGACAGCAGGGCTCTAACACATGACACTCAATATATGAGTAGTTACTTCAGTCCTTTTCAAGGCACCGACTCTAACCACTCAATACCGGAGGCGGAGTAGAAAATTAATGCTGTTATAAAGTGTCTCAATTTCTTTTTTGATTGTTCATAGGCCTATCCTACCGTGGTGAACTCGCCAAGATAGCTGTATGGCTTTTATATATACTGGTACTTAACAAAACTTGAAAATCGAGAGAGTTTTGTCTTACCTGAGTGCAATACCCAGTCAGTTCTGTCCACAGATTATGATAATTTAGCAAATTGTGTACAAATGACAGTAGCCAAAAGGTAGGTATGTGAGCATATACACAGAACTTAAGTGTACATCATCAAAATGTCATTTCCTATGAAATTTATTTGTAGATGACCAATTTAACGAGGGCCAAGCGAGTTCTTTCACTCACCTGTGGGTCTTTCCTTACAAACCCATTAGTCAAGAACGGTTTGATACAACTCAATTTAGCAAACATTCTTGTACTCCCACAAGCCAGCAACAAATCACAGAAAAAAAAACAGACGATTGGTTCCAGAAGCACGAGTAATCAGTGGTGGAGAAAAGTTACGACAGTTGCAGGTAGTCAACAGTCTAGGTTACATGATGCTTCTAACGTAGAATTATAATATATTAATTGCTAATGTAATAGTCTGGACATAAACGAGTTGCCATGCTTAAACGATATTTTACATTTCAACACGTGACACAGTGTTAATAATAAAACGATATAGTACAAAGTAGTTTACATTAGTGCTGCAAACACGCTTAACTGTATATGTGTTAAAATGTAGCATGTTCTTGTGTAGCAGGGTCGGATTTTACGACATTTTATAGTTTGTTAATATTTAACAATAAGACACCATTTCCCCACTTGCTGCCCCCGGTTGACCCCATTTGTAGCCTTGTTGTGTTCTCATCTAGTTTTCGGTAGTTGTGTTTAGCACTTATTATAGTCACGTGATATGTTACGTAGCCAGGTGAGCTCGCGCTCAGTTTGTCGCAGTGCAAGTTAATGTGTCCAGCAGTACACATGTAGATTTAGCTTGATAGCCTTTCTATTTTGTACATGGGACAGAGCAGTTGCGGTGCAGTATACATGTAGTTGGTAAGTCGATTTCTTTGTTAGAAGATCTTAATGATGGCTGAAATAATTACATTAATTATTTAGCAATATCTTTATTTGCACGGCTCATTTGTATATCCCTCGCGTTTGACATGTATTTAAAATGGCGGTCTGTTGTTCTTCTAACGTTAACTTTGCATGTTCTAACCATATGCATTTGTTCGCAGCAATGCAGCACAGTGAGAGAGAATCACATGGATGTACAGAGTATGGGATTAACTCCACAAGTTCAGTAAGTATTGCAGAAATGAGCTAAGATGAATGCTATGTTATGTTACTATTTTTAGAAGGTTTAATCAGCTGTTAATTTGTGTACATGTATAAGTAAACAGATTAGATAGAACCAGTGCCTTTTGTTTTATGGTTGATAGTAAACTGTGATAAATGACGGAATGAGGTCTGTCTGCAGATATACTTTATTATTATTTGTTATAATAAGGTTCACATGTATGTTACATGTACATTATCTTGTTTTGTTAAAACTCTCTTTTCAGAACCATTTTTCACTGATAGTCAAATGGATTCACTGGTTTATATGTCGATGTATTCAACCGGATGAATATGAATAAATATCGAACAAGGACATTCTTGTGTACATTATTTACTATTTACTTGATTCCGTCATCACCAGTGTTTGGTTGATTCATCATCACCAGTGTTTTGGTTACAGTTTCATCAAAAGATCTGGTAGACCAGGAGTTTGGTAATTTAATAACAGTGAAACAAAATATGTTTACTGTCATTTTTAGTAGAAATTTCTACATCAGTCAGTATTTATCATTAACTGAGTTATTTTTAAAAAATATTATACACCAGTGGTTCACTAGTGCTACGAGGGAGTATAACGCAATTACACCTACTGAAGAACCGTAAAAGGACCGGAGGAGATAGAAACATTTTAACATTCGCATTGTGCTAAATAATCTAATTAAATTAGTTACTATAACTTAAAAGAACAGTGACAATTTATTAAGTATTATGTATAACAGTATTTGTTGCTTTTGTTGACAGTAAATTTAACTGTATTAACCAGGTGCTATACTGGATATATATTTTTTTTAAGTGATTCTATCCAGATATACATGAGAAGTTGTTGTATGCATTCTTTTTGTGCACATTTTAGCAGGTTTCCAGGTACTGGTTGCAGTAAAGATTGGTGGTGTTAACAGTAATATTGTCATTGTGTTATGTTTTGGAACGACATGGTACTGTATGGAAGATTCTTGAAACGATAGAGAGTAAGTCACAGCACTTTTCACTATTAACTGGTGAAGGGATTTATTGCATGAATCACTAATTCAGCTGTCTGTCTCTACGGAAGAGGTAAGACTGTCATATTTCAAAAATACTGTAATTACAGTCAAGATATTGCTTGACTCTACATTTCAGCCAATACGCAGGTTTAATATATGATGTAGAATATTGCTAGAGCAGGTAGCAGAGTAAATACTGTAGTGCAAGAAATAGTGACATAGTTTCTGGATATTGAGATCAGTTGGAAGGTGTGTCTCATTTCTTGATAGGTCCCTGTGGCATTTGGTTCATTACATTTTAGACATTGGTCATAAGTGGCAGTAAGTGCACATGTACTTACCTATTAATGAAAAGATGGTAATAGTATTTCAGATGCATTCACTTTTATTAGTGTATTGATGAATATCATTATTCTGGATAGATAACAACCATATTTTTTCAGCAAAATTTCACAGGTTGAAAGAAAACAGATTGCCGTTGACAACATACAGTTGAGAGCATACACTTGACAGCATACAGTTAATAGCACACAGTTAACAGATAAAGTCAAGTCAAGTATTTTTCAGGGGACCAGAGAGTATAAAGCTCAGCAGCATATTTGTATGATTATACACATTGTGTATGTCCATCACCTCTGCAGTTCAGTGCAAATACAAATTATTGTGACATTGTCCATGATTGAGACCATGATCTGTATGTCGGGGTGTTTGAAATAAAATATTTCATTCATCACTTATAAATATATTATGAACTTTGTCTGTTATTGTGACCAGGCTTTGTCTGTAAAGTGTGAATAATATATAGTGAAGAAGCCTCAAGTTTCATTTAAACATATAAAGTAAAGAAGCCTCAAGCTTCATACAGATTACGGTATTAAGGTCTATGAACACCTATCAGTGTATATCTTGCTTAACAGCAACACTGACTATTTTGTGGAATTAGGCATTGTGAAGTGAATGTGATAATATTGAACTTGTGATTACAGAACAGACTTGAAGCTATCATTGACGTATACTTATACCATTACAGACTTTGAAATAGTTACGTTCAATATTACTACAGAAAACCTTGACTATAGTTGGTTCATGTATACCTCGAAAACTGAACTTTCATAAATTAAGGCAAGAGTACACCTTAAAGAGATTCTGAAATTGTTAAGGTAAATGGATACCTGACATTGAATTGGAACTGAATATGTATGTGGTCAGTGTTTAACTGAAAACAAATGTTGATTTCCATTGTGAATATAATCCCATTGTGAATATAATCATTAAAAGAAAACATAACAGTTCATACATTTACCGATCGTTTTTCTTGCAGATATTCGCTGATTGGAGGCTTCTGCAATCGGTCATAATAAATCGGGAAAAGTTCCTTTTTTCATGTTGCAATACTGAAGCCGTACTTCAAATAACCGATATATATTAATCGGAAGAATATAACTGTGTCAAAAACAACCCTTGTAAAGATAACCGGCCGGTATTTTAACATGTAAATGGAATTCTGAATCACTTTTATCGCTTTGGTTTTTTTTTATTTCTTCCTTACACCTATAGGGGTCCTTGCCGCAACGAAGGTGCAAAGACGGTATACCAGACAGCTGGCTTTTCGACTTCAGTGAAAGCGGCTGGATTGACAGAGACCTGATCCAGAATATTCCTGCATAACTTTGATCGGGAACGCTCTGTTGTACTTAAACAATCATGATAGCCATGATAGCCACATCAGTATTCCTGTAATTGAGGGCGCCAGAGCAAATTACATTATAATCGTGGGCTTACGCTCGAGTATTACCTTGGCACGTTAGGTATTTGTTTTCTTTCTTTGCTTTGTCCCACTGTCTGAGGCTCTGTGTTGTGCGCACGTCGGACTCTAGAATAGAGGTTGCAGGTTCGGCTCAAATCAATCAAATCAAATCAACTCGAATCCGGTGTTATGAATAAGCCATGAATGACATTTCAATGTGCATAATTTTGAATAACTAAAAGCATGAAAGTAAAACCCGGGACATAAATTCAGGAACTCCGAGTTTGATAATAGCCCCGCAAAACAAAGTACACAGTCCACTTCATCAAAATCAAACAACCAAGAAAATGAAAAGAAAATGTTCGAAGTACCACTGTGAATACAATCCTTAACAGAAAACATAACAGTTCATACATTTACCGATCGTTTTCTCTTACATATATTTAATTGTGACGAGACTGGTTTCAGGGTAAAAGAAATATCCAGGGCGTAAGCGTTTGGGGCCAAGGGTCAGCATGTCTTTCGTAGGAAAACATCAACTTATGACTATATTACAGCACATCTGTGCATTTCAGCTGATGGGAGGTTTCTGCCAGCGTTCATAATACATCAGGTAAAGCTCCCTTTTTCACGTTGCAATACTGAAGCAATGATCTTCAAGTAACCAATATAAATGAACCGGAAGAATGTAACTGTGTAAGATACAACCCTTGTTTAGATAACTGGCCGGTATTCTAACATGTAAATGGAATTTCTAATCACTTTTATCGCTTTTTGGTGGTTTGTTTTTTCCTAACACATACAGGGGTCCTTACCGCACCGAACGTACACAGACGGCATACCAGACAGCTGGATTTTCGGCTTCAGTAAAAGCGGCATTATGGACAGATACCAGTTCCAGAATATTCCTGCATAACTGTGGTCGGGAATGCACTGTTGTATTTAGACAATCATGATAGCCATGATAGCCACATCAGTATTCCTGTAACTGAGGAGGCCAGAGCAAATGACATCGTAATCATGGGCTTACGTTCGAGTATCACTTTGGCACGTGTCGTATCTGTTTTCTTTCTTCTCTTTGTCCAAGTGTCTGAGATTCTGTTTTGTGCGCACGTCGGGCTCCAGAATAAAGGTTGCATGTTCGACTCCAATCAATGAAATTGACGTAAAAGTGACTGCCGCGAATCCGTCTTTGATGCTTTTGATGCCGTTTGGAGTAGTAAATGTGGAATGCAAGATGTTAAATCTACAGTAAATGTGTTTAACGTGGGAAATAAATTCAAGCTTTTTATGATATTTACATAGTCAATGTAATTGAAACTTTTAATTGCAGATTATCGGTCCCTCTGGTTGCCGGCTTGGCACAAATAAATACATGCATGGTTGTTGGGAAAGTCAAATTCCCTCTCATACCAAAGGTAAGTTAAATATTGGATCCGTTATTAAATATTGTTTTGAAAAGTAATGAGCAAATAAACTGACCATTTCGCAAATACGTTACTAAACCCTTCAGTCTAAAAATACTCGAACCATTTTATAACGAAGGATAAAATAGCAAAAATTTCGGTATCCAGGTTACAGGATCTTAAAATATTGCTACTATTGCTGCGTTGATGTTGTTCAAATAATGCATGATAAAGTTTTATTGTTTCTATTTCGCAGTATTATATAGACAAGACAAGTCCTACAGTGTTAGCTGGAGCATTTTCAGTTACAATCGTGTGTCCATTTTACCCAAATGCAATTGATGAATCGCAGCTTTTGGGGACAGAAGATCAGAGTGAGTTGATAATTTATAAGCAGTTTACCTAACCAGTGTTCCCGGAAAGAACCAGTATTAAATCTTTATACTATGTAAGAAACAAATTTATCTCTAAAAAAGAGACATGTTTGACAGCAGGGCTCTAACACATGATACTCAATCTATGAGTAGTTACTTTAGTCCTTTTCAATGCACCGACTCTAACCACTCAATACCGGAGGCGGAGTAGAAAATTAATGCTGTTATAAAGTGTTCAAATTTCTTTTTTGATTGTTCCTAGGCCTATCCTACCGTGGTGAACTCGCCAAGATAGCTGTATGGCTTTTATATATACTGGTACCTATCAAAATTTGAAAATCGAGAGAGTTTTGTCTTACCTGAGTGCAATACCCAGTCAGTTCTGTCCAAGATTATGACAATTTAGCAAATAGTTAACAAATGACAGTAGGCAAAAGATAGGTGTGTGAGCATATACCCAGAACTTAACTGTACATCATCAAAACGTCATTTCCTGTGAAATTTATTTGTAGATGACCAATTTAACGAGGGCCAAGCAAGTTCTTTCACTTACCCTACCTGTGGGTCTTTCCTTACAAACCCATTAGTCAAGAATGGTTTGATTCCACTCAATTTAGCAAACCTTCTTGTACCCCCACAAAAAATCACAGAAAAAACAGCAATTGGTTCCAGAAGCACGAGTAATCAGTGGTGGAAAATTATTACGGCAGTTGCAGGTAGTCAACAGTCTCGGTTACATGGTGCATGTAACGAAGAGATATAATATATTAATTGCTAATGTAATAGTCTGGACAAACACGAGTTGCCATGCTTAAACGATATTTTACTTTTCAACACGTGACACAGTGTTAAAAATAAAACGATATAGTATAAAGTAGTTTACATTCGTGCTGCAAACACGCTTAACTGTATATGTGTTTAGATGTAACATGTTCTTATATACTGGCTTTTGCACTTGATACGTTATAAAAATCCTTAAAACAAAGAACTTTTCTATCTTGAAATTATGTTGTTTAACAGATGCCAGGTTTAAATATTATGTTGTAAAATATTATACGGGAAAAGATGAATTAGAAAAGGAAAAGCTAGAAGATCGTGGAAAGAGAAAGGTAGAAATGAAGAAAAGGAGAGAAGAATAACAAAAGCAGGTGGAGGAGAGGAAAGCTAAGAGACACCAGCCTAAAGAAGAAAGGATCTAGAAAATACGAGAGCAAGAAGAAGACAAAAGGGAAAGACAACAGATGAAGGAACAAAAGAAAATAGAAAAGAAAAGACAAAAGAAAGAACCGAGTATCTGTAAACTTAAGTCAAAGGTATATTTTTGCACGCAACACACTCATAATTGAACGTCATTTTAGTAACTACCGATTTAAAACAATATTTTAAAAGTTTTGATGTACACTGTATTAATTATTGTAGCCTAGAAGTAGACCTCAGTGACACCCGATGTAAATATTGCAATACTGGAGCAGTACTTCAAGTAACCGATATAAATTAACCGGAAGAATATAACTGTGTCAGAAACAACCCTTGTAAAGATAACTGGCCGGTATTTTAGCATGCAAATGGAATTTTTAGTCACTTCTATTGCTATTTGGTGTTTTTTCTTCCTAGCATACATAGGTGTCCTTGCCGCACAGAAGGTACAGAGCCGGCATACCAGACAGCTGGCTTTCGGCCTCAGTAAAAGCGGCTATTTGGACAGATACCTGTTCCAGAATATGTCTGCATAACTGTGGTCGGGAACGCCCGGTTGTACTTAGACAATCATGATAGCCATGATAGCCACATCAGTATTCCTGTAATTGAGGAGGCCAGAGCAAATGACATCTTAATTGTGGGCTTACGCTCGAGTATTACCCTGGCACGTGTCGTATCTGTTTTCTTTCTTCGCTTTGTCCCGATGTCTGCGGCTCTGTGTTATGCGCACGTCGGGCTCCAGAATAAAGGTTGCAGGTTCGGCTCCAATCAATGAAATTCACTTTAAAATGACTGCGGCGAATCCATCTTTGATGCTAGCCGAATTGAGAAGAAAATGTAAGTTGAAAGATCTTAAATCTACAGTAAATGTGTTTAAAGTAGGTAACAAAACTCTTACCATAATAAGTTTTTCATATCCCTTTTGTGTAAGTTTTTTAGATTTATTTTTACCGACAAATCAATTTTAACATAATAAAAATAATTTGCATGTATACATATATATCAAAATATCCATGTCTGAAGACTTGATTCGTATACGCAGTACATGTATATTTGGCTGTTATCTTTTAGGGAAAGCAATAACATTTAATATGACCTGTGGTACATCTGATGGTTGGTTTGATAGATTTAGTCTGCAACACAAAGAATTGCCTGCAAAGAAACCAGAAAACCTTGACAACACAAAGGCCAGTATGTCAACTAGAGGGACAGTTGGCAAATACTTTCCAATCTTGTATACGGTGCTTAACGAATCTGGTGTTAAGAGTAAGCCATGAATGTCATTTCAATGTGTATAACTTTGAATGATAAAAATCATGAAACTAAACCTTGGTCAGAAGTTCTAGAACCCGGAGTTTAAAAATATCCCCGGAAAATAAAGTATACAGTCCACTTCATTTAACTTTGACAACCAAGAAAATGAAATAAAATGAATGTGTTAGAAGTAACCATTGTGAATATAATCATTAAAAGAAAACATAACAGTTCAAAAATTTACCGACCGTTTTTCTTGCAGTTATTCAATTGTGATGAGACTGGTTTCAGTGGCAAAGAAACACTCAAGGCGAAAGTGTTTGGGGCTCAGGGTAAGCATGTCTTCCGTACATCAACTAATGACCATATTACAGGACATCTGTGCATTTCAGCTGATGGGAGGTTTCGTATATCGTTCACAATGTATGAGGTAAAGTTCCTTTTTTTCATGTTGCAATACTGGAGCAGTACTTCAAGAAACCGATATAAATTAACCGGAAGAATATAACTGTGTCAAATATTTTGACATGTTGTATACAGTGCTTAACGAATCTGTTGTTAAGAATAAGCCATGAATGACATTTCAACGTGAATAACTTTGAATAATAAAAATCATGAAAGTCAAACCCGGGACATAAACTCTAGAACTCCGAGTTTAAAAATATCACCGCAAAACAACTTACACAGCCGTCCACTTCATCTAAATTCGACAACCAAGAAAATAAAATAAAAATGTTTCTGTTTGGAGTCCCAGAAAACAAAACAGTTCACACGTTGACCGATCGTTTTTCTTGCAGATATTCAATTGTGACGAGTCTGGTTTCAGTGGCAAAGAAACATCAAGGGTGAAAGTGTTTGGGTCTAAGGGACAGCATGTCTTCCGTATGGAAACATCAACTAATCACCATATTACAGCACATCTGTGCATTTCAGCTGATGGGAGGTTTCTGCCAGCGTTCATAATATACAATGTATGAGGTAAAGTTCCTTGTTTCATGTTGCAATACTAGAGCAGTGCTTCAAGTAACCAATATAAATTAACTGGAAAAATATAACTGTGTCACATACAAACCTTGTAAAGATAACTGGCCGGTATTTTAACATTTAAATGGAATTTTGAATCACTTCTATCACTATTTGGTATTTTTTCTTCCTCACACATATAGGTGTTCTTGCCGCACAGAAGGTTCAGAGACGGCATACCAGACAGCTGGCTTTCGGCTTCAGTAAAAGCGGCTATATGGACAGATACCAGTTCACGAATATCCCTGCATAACTGTGGTCGGGAACGCCCTGTGGTACTTAGACAATCAAGATAACCATGATAGGCATGATAGCCACATCAGTACAACTGTAATTGAGGTGGCCAGAGCAAATGACATTATTATCGTGGGCTAACGCTCGAGTATTTCCTTGGCACGTGTGGTATCTGTTTTCTTTCTTCGCTTTGTCCCAGTGTCTGAGGCTCTGTGTTGTGCCCACGTCGGGCTCCAGAATAAAGGTTGCAGGTTCGACTCCAATCAATAAAATTAACGTTAAAGTGACTGCCGCGAATCCGTCTTTGATGCTAGCCGTATAGAGTAGTAAATGTTAGTTGTAAGATCTTAAATCTACAGTAAAAACGTGGGAAATAAAATCCCGCTATTTATGATATTTACATAGTCAATGTAATTGAAACTTTTAATTGTAGATTATTTGTCCACTTAAAGAGCACTGTTGTTCTCTGGTTTCCTGCTTAGGACAAATAAGTACGTGTATGGTTGTTGGGAAAGTCAAATTCCCCCTCATATCAAAGGTAAGTTAAATATTTACCATTGATTAAGGGATTTGTGATTTAATCTTCTCTTTTTTTTAAGTGATGAGCAAATATATTGACCTTTTCGCCAATAAGTCACTAAACCCTTAAGTTTAAAAATACTAGAACCATTTTATAACGAAGGATAAAATAGCAAAAATTTCGGTATTCAGGTTACCGAATCTTAAAAGATTGCTACTTTTGCTGCGCTGATGTTGTACAAATAATGCATGATAAAGTTTTATTGTTTTTGTTTCGCAGTATTCTAAAGCAAGACAAGACGAGTATCACAGCTGGAGCATTTTCAGCTACAGGGGTGTGTCCATTTTACTCAAACGCAATTGATGAATCGCAACTTTTGGGGACAGGAGATCAGAGTGAGTTGATAACTTATTAGTTTAAACGCCTGTTTCGACCATATTTTGATCATTTGAGCAGGCGCACAGTTTATCTAACCAGTGTCCCTAGGATGAACCAGTGTTAAATCTTTATACTACGTAAGAAACAACTTTCACTCATAAAAAGAGACATGTTGGGCAGCAGTGCTCTAATACATGACACTCAATCTATGAGTAGTTACTTCAGTCCTTTTCAAAGCACCGACTCTAACCACTCAATACCGTAGGCGGAGTAGAAAATTAATGTTGTTATAAATTGTCTCAATTTCTTTTTGATTGTTCCTAGGCCTATCCTACCGTGGTGAACTGGCCAAGATATCTGTATGGCGTTGATATATACTGGTACCTAACAAAATTTGAAAATCTAGGGAGTTTTGTCTTACATTAGTGCAATACCCAGTCAGTTCTGTCCAAAGATTATGATAATTTAGCAAAATTGTGTAAAAATGCAAGCAGCAGAAAAGATAGGTGTGTGAGCATATACTTAGAACTTAATTGTACATCAAAACGTCATTTCCTGTGAAATTTATTTGTAGATGACCAATTTTACGAGAACCAAGCGAGTTCTTTCAATTGCCCTACCTGTGGGTCTTTCCTTACAAACCCATTAGTCAAGAATAGTTTGATACCACAAAATTTAGCAAACATTCTTGTACCCCCACAAGCAAGCAACAAATCACAGAAAAAAAACCCAGACGATTGGTTCCAGAAGCACGAGTAATCAGTGGTGGAGAAATGTTACGGCAGTTGCAGGTAGTAAACAGTCTCGGTTACATGATGCATCTAACGAGATATAATATATTAAATGCTAATGTAATAGTCTGGACATACACGAGTTGTCATGCTTAAACGATGTTTTAAATTTCAACACGTGACACAGTGTTAATAATAAAACGATATACAGTAGAACCTCGAAATTCCGGACAGCCTTCGGCGGGGGAAAATCGGCCGGTTTTCCAAGGTTGCCGGATTTTCGGAGGATGAGATTTTATAAGTTAAGTACCTCTGTTCATTCCTCTGTTGCATGAATAACGACAGTCTTTATTGCAAACATGAATAACTAAATCTTAAAACATTTAAATGCATGTCACCGCCCATAGAAATTAAAATAAAATTCACAAAATTAAAAGACTGAATACATGTACATTGTTATTAAATTTCAGCATCATCCGGCGCGATGTTACGATAACATTCATGAATTTCAAAATACAGACAGCAGGGAGATCACTGTGCACTATTAGTATATAGTAGACACACCTGTGAGTAAAGACCACCTGCAAACAAAGACCACATTTGTAGCTTCCCAACAGTGGTCTTTGTTCACATTTTTGACTGTATGTGTTAAAATGTTACATGTTCGTATATACTGGCTTTTGCACTTGATACGTTATAAAAACCCTTAAAATAAAGAAAATTTCTATCTTGAAATTATGTGGTTTAAGAGATGCAAGGTTTTAATGTTATGTTGAAAAATAGTATAAGGAAAAAAGTGAATTAGAAAAGGAAAAGCTAGAAGATCGTGAACAGAGAAAGGTAGAAATGGAGAAAAGATGAGAGAAGAGAAACATAAGCTGGAGGAGGAGAGGAAAGCTAAGAGGCAACAGCTTAAAGAAAAAAGGACCGAGAAAAAACGAGTCTAAGAAGAAAAATAAAAGGGAAAGACAACAGATGAAGGAACAAAAGAAAATATATAAGGAAAGACAGAAGAAAGAACTGAGTATCTATAAACTCATGTCAAAGGTATATTTATTTCACGCAGCACACTAATAATTGAACGTCATTTTAGTAACTATCGATTTAAAACAATGTTTTAAAAAGTTTTGATATACACCGTATTCATTATTGTAGTCTAGACGTAGAACTCAGTGACATGCAATGTAAATTATTTTGATTATTATTTATTTAGGTTAGCCAGGCAGAGATAATGGCCGCTAGGCAATACGTGTGCTATTTTTGTGGAGAAGAGGGGGATGTGTTGGACGAGTTGAATGGATATAACAGGTATGGGTGTGATGAAGAGACAGAAGATGATGGTTCAATGACGCGTGTTTAAATAAAAACAGAACTTGAAATGGTGCTGGAAAGTGTGAATGAAAATAAACAATGGTTTGTCAAGCGTGTAAGTCATGGTTATATGAGGAGGAGTGATTTTTGGAATGTTTACATGGAAACTGAAGACAGACAGACAGACAGACACACAACTAAAGACAGACATAACATACATAAAGGCAACATACAGACGGACGGCCGGCCGGACGGGTGGACGGACGGACTCACGGACAAGCAGTCAGACAGATCAAATAGTTATTAATGAAGTAATTTTGTTTTTTATCTATATGAGATGTATACTAAAGTTGTTTAAGTGGTTTTTGGACATGGCGTACTTTCTAAACATAGTGATATTATACGCTTTTTTAATAGATTTTAACTCACATTTTAACAATACAGAACTGTACAGCTGTGCATGGAATGCTACTCTATCTAACCAAACCGATCATGCAGTGAAACCGTCAATACTTTAGATGAAATGGCGATCAGACCTACTCAAGGGAGTGGGTGGGGTAAATTACAAATGGCGGCCCCCAGGAAGAAAGGACTGTTCGTCGAAATACCAAGTAACCTTGATACTTTTATTGAGTGGAGATGTTGCTCTAAACCCCGGGCCTGTGCATGTGAGCAATGAATGCGGCGTATGTGATCGCAAAGTATATAAACACCACCAAATTTTACTTTGCTGTGAATGTAAACACTGGACTCGCAAAAAATGTTCAGGATAAACTGAACGCATATATAAACAGTACAAATCATCAGAAGCTGAAATACCGTTCCAATGTAATTTATGCTCAATAAATACAGCACATTCTGATGTCCAAACTCCAGATCTACAACCAGCTGATGTTTTTATCTCTCAACATCTTGCCTCAGAATCAACAGTGAATAATACTTCATCTTTGCAACCCGTTCTCATCCGTGAAAGTAATCCGTCAAATATAAATATCCAATCTGTTATGGCATTATAAATGAACACCTATCTCTATCAGTTTCAGATGAATTTTGCTTTATATCAGATACATCAGAAGTCTTGATGGACAGTTTCAACTCACCGGATACAAGCCTTTGCAGCCAAAACCTATCAACCTCAGACATTTCCATCACCAACTCACAGGACACTAGAAACTGTTATGAAGAGCTTAGAACTTTACGAAAAGGTAATCTCAAACGACCACTGATTGGACATTTAAATATTAATAGTCTGAAAAATAAATTTTCAGAAGTACATCAAATTTTAGGTGAAAAATTAGTAGATATGCTTATTTTAGCAGAAACTAAATTAGATGAATCTTTTAACAATAATATATATCATTTTGAAGGCTTTAAAATGGAAAGAAAAGACAGAAACCGATTTGGAGGAGGTCTTTTAGTGTATATACGAGATGATTTACCATTTAGAAGGAGAACTGAATATGAATGCAGTTACATTGAATCTATGTGTTTTGAACTCTCCATGGCAAATAGGAAATGGGGTATTTTAGCTTTGTATAAGCCTCCTAGTACAAATGATTCTATATTTTTAGAGGATATTTCAATTTCACTTGACAAGATGTTTATAAATTATGACCATATTTTAACCCTAGATGATCTGAATTATGATTTAAATAAGCCAGATAAGTGCAAACCTTTATCACAAATTTGTGACACATACAATTTTAAAAATGTAATCAAAGGTTCTACCTGTTATATGAAAAATGATGTACCATCATGTTTAGATGTTATTTTAACAAATTGTTCAAACCTGACATGCAACTCCATTAATTTTGATTCAGGTTTAAGTGACTGTCATAACTTCATCGCTACAACTCTAAAAGAATAGTGTAACCCAGTAAAACCAAAATATGTCAATTTCAGATCATACAAGCATTTTAACCCAGATTCTTTTAATGCAGATTTGAGTACCGCACCCCTCCATGTATCTCATGTTTTTGATGATATTGACGACATCTACTGGGCCAGTGAATATTTATTGAAAGAAATTGTGGATGACCATGCTCCTTTAAAACAAACCAAGGTGAAGAAACAAGCACCCCCTTTTACATGTGTATGAATGGTGACCTAAGACATGCTATTTATAAAAAGAAACAGCTAAGAAATATGTTTTTTAAATGTAAAAACGATTTTAACTGGAATGCTTTTAAGAAACAGAGAAACCTTGTAACCAATATTAAATGTAAATCAATGCAGGTATATTTTGAAGAGAGATGTGGAGGTGGACCAAAATCAAAACACTTCTGGCCTACAATAAAACCCTTTCTATCAAGTAAGAATGTACACAAATCAGAGGCCAACATCATCCTAAATGAAAATAACAGTCTTGTATCTGATCAAAAGTCTGTATGTAACATTTTAAATTACTTTTATGTGAACATAGCCAACAACATGGGCATAAACAGCTCATCTAAATGTTGAAGTCTTTAGTTTAAACCTATAGATACTAAGTATGTGCACAAACTTCTAAACAGTATTGACTCTAAAAAGGCCACTGGTGTAGATAATCTACCACCAAGGGTTATAAAAGCAGGTGCAGAATCACTGACAGGACCACTAATGAACATTGTCAATGAATCTTTTGCAACAGGAAACTTCCCGAACGCACTTAAACTTGCTCAGGTTACACCCATTTTTAAAAAGATGACCCTTTCCAAAAGAAAAATTACAGACCTGTCAGTATTCTCCCGACTATATCAAACGTTTTTGAAGTAATTAATAAGTGAACAACTATGTCTTCATTTTGAAAATATATTCCATGACTTTTTGTCTGCTTTTAGAGCCAAATATGGATGTCAAACAACACTACTTCGTTGAATTGAAGACTGGAAACATGCTTTGGATAACCACCAGTATGTCGCTGCTATACTGATGGACCTGTCCAAGGCTTTTGACTGCCTTTCTCATGACTTGATTGTTCTCAAACTTAAAGCCTATGGGCTCTCTGATTTAGCTGCAGACCTAATGCATGATTATCTGTCAAATCGTAAACAAAGAGTAAAATTAGGTGACCATTACAGTGAATGGAGAAGTATTTCTAAAGGTGTTCCACGGGGATTTATTTTAGGCCCTTTGATTTTTAACATTTTCATAAATGATATTTTTTACTTTATTAATCATGCCAAAATGTACAACTATGCTGACGACAACACCTTGTCGCATTGTGATCCTAACATAGAAAGGCTACAAGAAGTTTTAGAATCTGAGAGTGTTATTTTTATTAAATGGTTTGACAGTAATCTTATGCAAGCAAACCCAGATAAATTTCAGTCAATTTGTATTGGAAAATCTACAGCTGGTAATATAAAGTCTTTTAACATTGAAAATACAGAAATACCATGTGAAGATAGTGTTAAACTCTTAGGAATAGAAATTGACTCTTTGTTAAACTTTGATGCTCATGTTGCAAACAAATGTAAAACATCTGCAAGACAAATAAATGTTTTATCTAGATTATCTAAGTACCTAAATCAAGATACAAAAATACTTATTTATAAATGTTTTGTCCGCTCCAATTTTAACTATTGCCCAATTGTATGGCATTTTTGTAGCCAACAAAATACAGAAAAGCTAGAAAAATTACAATACAGAGCCTTAAAATTTGTTTTTAATGATTTTGACTCCAGTTACAAAGAACTTTTAGAAAAAGTAAATATGCCAACCCTACATATTGGACGCCTAAGGCAACTAGCTACTGAAGTTTTCAAATGCTTACATTAAATTTCACCAACTTACATTCAAGACCTTGTCTCTGTTAAATCTAAACATTATTCTTTCAGAAATAGCAACATGCTTGATGTACCAAGCAAAAACACAGTGACTTATGGTAAGAAGAGTTTTAGCTTTGAAGCCACCCAGGTTTGGAACAATCTACCAAATGAGTTTCGAACAACTTCTGATTTTAAAGAATTTAAAAGGCTGATCCATACCTGGAGTGGCTACAAATGCAAATGTTCCACTGCTTTTGCTTTTGCTTGTGTTAGCCTTATTTTATGTTTCTTTGTTGTATGCGTAGCCATGTTGATTTTGTTTCTTATTGTGCATCTCATGCTTATGACAATGTTTGTTTTGCTTCCTTAGCTTATTTGTATGCATTGTGTCTGTAATGCCTTTTATTGTGAGGAAGTTGCTTATCAGTTCTTCCCAAATCTGATTTAGGGAGATAAATGCTCTTAAATTTCTCTTATCGGTCACACTTTTGTGTCTCTTTTTGTACCTCAGAGTTTTCTTTTTTCTTTTTTTATGGCAGTTTTAAGACCCACATTGTAGGCCAAGATCAGCAACCTCCCCACACATCTTTTAAATATCCCCTGCATTCCATAGTATAGAATTGTTCAGTCTTATTATCCTTATAATTTATTACATGTACTGTATGTTTCCACTGTTTCATGTGCTTTTACTATTATCTGTCTGTATCTTATGTATGATTTACCTCACATGTTTCTGTCTTAAATGTTATCCATTTTTCTTACATGTGCCTTTTATTTGTTTTAATGTGTTTTGCCCAAGTTTAAATACATTTTGTACCAGCATTAATCTTAAATGTTTCTTCTTAAAATTTGTTTTACTTCTTAATGTACTTCCCATAATATTTAACTTGTCTCTTATTTCATTAGATACACATATGTGCTAGTTTCCCATACAATGTTTTATGTTATAACTAATAGACTTTACTTCTCTTCTTAGATTATTTGTTTGTATGTTATTGGATAATCTGTGTTATGTCGGAAAAAGTTTATTTTTGTTTATCAAAACCGACTATAGATAAAGATTATCTTATCTTATCTTACCTTATACCTTAATCGCCGGGCTTGTGTTTCTTATTTGTTTCTACATTAATTTTATACATATTGCATATTTCGTGCCAGATATTATATTCATTAAAAAAAGCTGCATATCTTGACTTAAAACGAGTAAAAGAAACAGGCAATACGAATGAGAGAAATCAATTCAAAAATCAGAATCAAAATGTATAACCAACATATAGATCTTCCTCACGACAGTGCACCCGTTTCGTGCAGCAGAATTTTCATCTAATTCCAGAATTATTTAATTAAAATTCGGTAATTTAAAAGGAAAAGCCTAATTAGACATATAAAACAGTTTAAACCTTAAAAATACACGCTCTATGTTATACTAAAACCAGCAGAAAGGATATTTAGTTCATTATAACCTAAAACAAGTGCCCCCCCCCCACAGGACGGGCCTCGACATAAATTAGTGCTATAAATAGAGACCTGTTGGTGTTTTCCGGGAATACCACATGTTTATTTCCTGCTGCAGAGCATATTTTGGGGACATTTCACTGGTTATACTTTGACCCGCTCTGAACAGGAAAAAGTATGTGATCTCCGTAAAACAAACGAATGTGTAGACAAGAGACATTAGTTTGTTCTGCGTAAATGTAGTGTTTTTATCTTCTGTATTGACATAATTATTTAGAAAAATGTCCCGTTTCTGTCCGGATAACTTAAAGAAACCAGTATTTCCGCTGGATGTGTTTGTACCACCTTCTAATTACGTAAGTATTTATTCCTTACTTATTATTAGAGAACAAGATCATTTTTTAGATATCATCTGATTATTAGTAAGTAAAACTGACACCGGGGATGTAGCATATGTTGATAGCAACTAAGTTATTTTGATCACATACATTCAAATATACTGTAGATTTAATTCATTGTAGGCCTAGAGAAATGAGCCAGGTAGAACAGTTGCTTATCCTACCGAAGACTTAGGTTTTCAGCCTGTGTTGGAGTGTAAGCCTGGTACCTGGTTGATAAGGAATTCAAACAGCCTCACTGTTGTGCTAGCTCTTTACTTAAGCGACATGGTTAGAATTCATGGAAAGATGGTAAAAAGTATGATGATTATGAATATATTATGTATGTATACTATTACATATATTATATGATCTATGCTGCTGTTGATGCAGAGTGATGATAATGATTTTGTTCAGAGCTGAAGAGACCTATTTGAGGATGATAAAATACTTTGTGACTAAATCTAAAAAGGGTTTTGTGGTTGCAGTAAATATCATGGTTTATAAACGGCTTGTTCAAAAGTTGTAGAATTTAGAAAACATACTGCATATGACCTTCCTTCATCAAAGATGCACGGGGATGTCTGTCAGGAAATTAGTCATTAAGAATCAAACTTTGAAGTGAAAATATATGCATGTACACATTTGTTTTAGTACAGAGAACTTGCCATAAATTTTGGCTTATAAACTGATAAATTGTTCCCTGTGCTTGTACGCTTAATGAACTATTATCAAATCTAGTTCACAGTCACTTATCAAAATAGTTGTGACATTATTTTTATATAATTTCCCTTTGTTTTAGGTGCCTACTATGCGGACTAGATGCTGAATACAACTACTTACAATGGGTGCATCTTCTCAATCAGTCTCAACAAGTTGGGCCAATATGGGTTAAGACACCAAGGAAATGCAATGTGTTTGATGTATGTGCTGAAGGACCAGACACTGTTAACAGAGCTAATACATGTATATATCCATTTTCATTTTCATTTAAATGTAACAAGCTAAATCGTGAATTCAGATCTGCTTTTGAATTCTAACTTGCACAGTTTTTGCCAAAAAAAGTTTCTAAATTTGTTTCTCAATATTTGCTAGGTAGTCATATTCTCTTATACATATTAGTGAGGAAAATTAATTAGTTTTATGTCTTTTTCTTTTACAGGGACTCAGGTACTTTACTTCGTTGATGAAAGTCAATACACTTTGAAAGCAGCAGAGTGTACAATAAAATTTCACAATACAGCTGAATGTCTACCTGTAGATATAAGATACACCAAATGTTGATCAGGTATTCATTTTTTATGTTCTGCATGGGTTTTAAATACTCCCAACACTGCTTTTGTTACAAAACTCTATAGCAATTGAATGCCATGGTATAATATCTTGAGATTTTGAGTTTTGAATTAAGATATAACATAATATTATATATTAGATGGCACACTATCCCCTTTATACCATAATATCAAATATTTAAAATATATATCAACTACGTTGTAAGCTGACTGCATTTATTCTAATACAAAACTATATTGTCTTTTACAGATACATACATTCATATATAAAAGGATTAAACAAACTTACATGTTAAAACGTACCTAAAACAATATTCAATAGTAGATCTTTATTAGATACAGTTGTGTCACTATTGCCTTTAAATATATGTGTATGATCTCAGAATACCAATTGATACTTTTGTAATGTCAGTATTTGATTCTTACAGAGAGTTACATTTTCAAATTTTCAAAATTATGGGATTATATTTACTTTTGTTTATACATTTACTTTTAGATGCATATTGACAATGCAGCTGTACAAAAATGATATGTTTGCTTGGTATGCAATATGGCTAAATTTAATAGGTAAGATTGACTGTCTTACTAAACAAACAAAACAGGCTAAGTATGTTCAATTAATGTGCCTTCATGTTGTAACTAACAAATATACAGACACCTAATGTGTACCCAACATACTTGCATTAATTATGAACCTTTTGTTTGGGTTGTATATACTAGTATTCTAAGATTATGTGATGAAAATGGAAGAGAACTAAATAGCAGACTGTAGACAGATTAAACTCCATGGGTAGTCAGAGTAATCACTTTAAGTTCTAACTTGCTCACATAGCTCAGTAACCCATTCTTAAGATGTAATGAACCTGAATGGTTTCATTTTTAGTAAATGTACAGTTTTATCCTACCATCACTGCTTTATTTGTACAAAATCGGCCTGTCGTATAAACATGAGGTTTACACGACAGGCAAGCTTTACACGACATGGCAACGGTCTGCCATACTGACATTCTTTTTTTAGCCGCCATTTTTAAACTTTTAATCGGCTATCAAAGTGATTTTAAAACGCTACAACTCATATCAATGTGCCATTTTACACATGTTTTTATAGCTAGTACTTATATTGTCATTTTGTACAAAATCAAAGATGAATGACAAGTCTTAAATCATTTAGGACAGCTTTAAGAAAAACTTTCCTCACTGGCCTTAGCAACAGCTGATGACGGACTACTTTCATGACCTAGTTTGTCGGGCATGAAGTACATGTAAACAATTTAAAAACTGATTAAAATGCTGACACAATAAAAATACAAACATGAGTTTTCTTTTGTATACTGCAGTAATTATTTAATTTTCAACATCAACAAATGTCATTTTCAAAATACATAAATACTGTTAGATCTAATCATGATTTTTTCTCAATTAAGAAAATGCTGTATTAAATTGTAAAAATTAATTGTTTCACTGTTTTTAATCTTTCTCTCTCTGCCAAAATATACAGTAAATGTATCTGAATTTAACTAGAATGAACTAGAACTGTGGAGAAAATTGAATGTTTGTGGACTTTAACACCCATGATGTTGCAAGTTTGTGTAAATTTATTTAATTCTTGAAAAACTGCTAATATTTAAGAATAATGCATGCATGCTCTTCTGATAAACCATTGCATGCAGTTGCATTTAAAGGGTTTATCCCAAGCATGGTGCTTTTATTATATAGACCCTGACCAAATGGTTAAATATTCAAGTATTTGATTGAAAATTGAATGTCTGTGCACTTTAACACCCATGATGTTTCAAGTTTGTGTAAATATATTTAATTCTTGAAAAACTGCAAATATTTAAGAAAGATGCATGCTTGATCTGCTGATAAACAATTGTTGTTGAATTTAAAGGATTTACTTGGATATTTAACCATTTGGTCAGGGTCTATATAATAAAAAGATCATGCTTGGGGTAGGGCCTATAACCAAAGAGTCACCCAGTGATCATTTTCATGTAGATATGTTTTTCTTAAAATTTAATATGCCAGAAAACATTAATCTCCATGCATCACAAACATAAACAAGAACTTATCAACATTTAGTCATTTTAGTCATAAAGTCACTAATCAGCTCCTGTGTCTTACTTCTTTAAAGTTCTTTCTAATAATTTTCAGCTTTATATCATACATTGTAAGTTATGATAGGTAGGTGATATTAGATCAACAAGTTAGCCTATTGATTGAGTCTATTCAAATATATTTTTTTGTCACTGGAAGGATTGAAGTTTGTCAGTATTTCAAGATTTGAAGTCCTTTCTTTTAATATGATATTGTACAATATTGTTTATTTGAGTCATTCAATCACTGAGTCAATCATTCCATCAGGAAACATCTGGTCCAGAAATTACGGGATCACAGTATTTCTTGAATAAAAGATGTTATCCCAAAGCTATCATTGAATACAGGTTGTATCCTTGTATATCTGGCACGAATGACTCCTATTTGAATCTATGTTCCACTTCCTTTTTGGAACTTGGTTTTTGCTCCAGTCCATCTCTAAGCTAACTTAGCCTAAGAGTCCTGTTTCCAAAGAGAAACAAATGATGTTCAAATCTTCAATCAGCAACTGTTGACTACATGTCTCAGACCAACCGAGTCAATATTAAGCAACTAAGCGCGTCCCGTAGATCTACATGACATTTCTATTTACCACAGTCAGCTCCAGTCCAGGGTCCAGTTCAGCGACACCCCACCCACTCGCACTTATAGCACATATTGGAATCTATACAGTTTTATGGTGCAGTCTTCAGTGTTCAAAATGTCCATATTTATAAATGCAATCAGTAAGTAATCGTGGTTATCACCTGAATGGCTAACAAGGTTTAAAATCCGGTAGTTTTAGTGAATATTTCACGTCATCACTGTTCATGACACATGTTGTACTGACTGACGTCACTTATATGACTAGCACAGTAGCAGAAATTAATAAAGCATACCAGTAAAGTTTATCTCATTCAGTTTAGAAAAGCTTAAAATAACAGTTTAAAGTGTTGAGCTTTTTAAGTTTTATTTCTGCATGTTGTTTCACTTCAGTCTAACGCGGACGTGTTTGTGTAGTGTATTAACTTGATCGAAATAAATGTGTAACTGGGTTATGATGTAATGTATTCATACGCGTCATAGCGACATACAGTTTTAAAGCTGGAATTTAATCTTAATAAATAAAAAAAACGAAAAAGACATTTTTTATGTAAAAGGTAGGATAAAAAGAATATTAGGTTACCGTCTTAGTGTGACTGAATTTATTAGGCTCGTCTCCGAAATGTTTATACGGCTCGGCAGAGCCTCGCCGTATAAACCTTTCTCCAACTCGCCTAATAAATTCAATCACACTAAGACAGTAACCTAATATTCTCTATTTATCAAACTGACTCAAAAACATAATTTTGAAAGTTAACCAGTAAGCTGCCTTACACATACATAAGAAAGATCTCCACATTTTAAAACACTGCGTGATTATTTCTAAAAAAACCTTCACCTTACATTTTCATATGCAGATCATCTAGTCTATGCAACACCGAAGTCAAACTTAATATTAATTATACTAATTTATTTTAGCTCGATTGTGAGGAAAGCTTGTAGCTTATCGAGTCACTTTCTTTTAGATCAAGGTTAGTGTCATACTAAGAGGTCGATGACAATGTTTCCCTGGCAATCACTTGAGAAACATTTTTGTTTTGTCCTACACAAAAATAAAGTAGATCATTTAATTTTGGTATAAAGGTAAAATTGGATATAACATGAATGGTCTCTTCAGCTCTGTTGAACTATTTTGAACTCTAGTGAACTGAAATTCCTTGTGCTTTAAGGATTTATTTGCTTCATTGATTCTCCGCAGCGCCAGCCCCTTATCATGGGATTCTTACAAATGTTTGGTGTCAGGTCTTATACATTGGAAACAATTGTATAAAATATGACAATGCACATCCATTGTTTTACATCTTCTTCCCAGTAGCTTTGAAAACATTTAAGCACTTGTCCTTGTTAGGAAAAGCTATGCAAGTTGATAGTGTATCAGATCGACCCAGCACTAAAAAACTATCGTTGTGATCATCTTAGTAATTTCTACATTGGTGTTCACTTCCGTTCAATGCCATTTACAACGGTGTAAAAAATCAGGTCCACCCATTAGTTTACAAGCATAATTGCAAAGGGAGATAATTAGAAATATGCAAAGAAGACTCACAACTTTTGGTCTTGGTACAAAAAAAGAGTTCAGGTTCTAAATCATTGTATTTCCTTAAAGTGTCATATACATCTGTTGGAAATATAAAATCGATCTCTTGAAGAATCTTTGAGATATACTGCGCATAAAAATTATAAAAGGTGATCAAGTTGCAATTTAGAGCCACATGTATGTTTCTTTGTCACTGCAATTCCTATTCCTTTTAATATCATCTATCTTTCTGTGCAGTTTGATTAAACTTCCTTCAAAATGATTCTCAAGAAAATATACTTTAAAAGAGGAGATAATTCAAATACTAACAAGGTAGGGTAATACTTATAGTTATAGTAATAGAGTAATGTCATTAGCGGGCGGTTCAGATCTAAATATCCGTCTCCAAGGGTAACTTTTTTGGCGGAAATGAGGTTCTGTCCAGAATGTAGCATTCAAATCCTGTCTTATTGTTAATTAAATGTTAAATCTAAAACTTACTTTAAGCAAGTCAGCTGAAATGTTACATTGCAATACACAAATTTCACTGTAAGTATCAATGATAAAACCATGTAGTGTCGACTTTCCTTTTTATTTGAACAACAAGGTACAATTCAGATGTGCACTGGCAAATCTGCTGTGGTTTATCAACAGTAATTTATCGTTCTAATAAGGGCCAGATAATCATAGGTTATCATTGCAATTAGTATAATTCAATGCCACGGAGTACTTTCTACTCATATTCTAGGGGAAAGTCTGTATACTGAAATGTCGTTATTCTATGTGCTTATTGCCATAAATTGCCATGTCAACTCTTGCAATATCTGCCAGCTTAATTTTAGCTGTCGGTGCACAAAAGCTATACAGTCTTGCATTTATGAAAGCAATGGGTAGATACTTCCGTTACATGAATTTCAAAATGATTGAGTGGTACCAATTATATGGCAAATAATTTTAATATAACATCTAAACATCCGTAGACTTAACATGGGTTATTGCCTTGATGCTCCTCCTTATGAACCCCACTCTTAAAATTATCTTCCATATGAAATTTGTACCACTCGATCATTATGAAATTCATGTAACGGAAGTATCTACACACCATCTTCATAAATGCAAGACATGATAGCTTTCGTGAATCATTAGCTAAAAATAAACTTGCAGATATTTAAAAGATCGATTATTAAATAAAAAAGGAAAAAGGCAGTAGTTGCGCTTAAAGTTTCGTTTAGTATATGTACTAACTGTAATAAATGTAAATGAACAACTTCTGAGCGGAATCTCATGATATTTATCATTTATTCACTGCAGTAAGCGTACTGTTTTAATGCAATGATATCGATAAGTTGTTATAAATAACTGTAGTCAGTGTGTTGTTCAGAAAATAATTTGACTTTAAATTGAAGAACTTGTTAAGAGGCACACACTGTTGAAAGAATTTCTAAAATCGGAGTGTTAAATGTGAAGATATTGAAGATTGAAAATTTTAAAAATGGAGGATCACGGAGGCGGCCTTTTCGAATTTGTGATGTCTTAGTGCTGAAATCAAATATTCATGCAGGTTTTACTGCCAAGTTGTAAACTGCAGCTTCAAATATAAATTGAAATATGGTAACCTCCATGACACTTACTAAATGATACCAATTAAAGGATGTAAACAATCATGAAGGAAAGAGTAGATGTGTTTTAAAATAAAGCTTTGAAAAAAGGCGTGTCTAATAGTATGTCTAGTTTGCATATATTTACATATTTACACAATTTTAGTTTTAGTTTTAGTTTTTAGCCGATTTCAACAATTCTTTCAGCAGTGCGTTTGTGTTAACAAGCTCTTTAATTGGAGGTTCAGATATATTTTGACTTGCGTTACCCTTTCATGTTATAATGCATTTTTGAACTATTGTCATTTTGACCGTTGTATGCACAGTATTTGATGCTTATACCCAAATGAATCAGATGTTGTTTAGTTACCAGACTGAAATCAGCTTCCTTATTATGTTACATAGCAACTAATCGTTGAATATAGGTTTGAATGTTGATTAATTGTTCAAAACTTTCTGAAACTACTTAACACCATAATTACCATTCTAGAGATCCATAATTTGTATATTTTTCAGGCATACAATAAGCCGCCTTAAGTTGTATTTCTTTAACATTATAACGCTATTTATGAGGACAAATGATGGAAATGTATTGTTTGAACGAATATTTGATGTTTTTTTTTTTTTTAAATAGTATAAATGTTCAAACATGGTCAACAGAGAACAATCCCTTCAAACATTAAGACTGTTTCACTTATCAGTCAAAATAGATATGTTTTGACGTTAGCCCGTGTCTTATTAAGCCCTTCCACACAGTCAAGAGTAATACAGTTATTACAGACACGCTGTTTCGTTAAGGCTAAGAGCCTGGGTATTTAAAAAATTATAGATATATATTTCTTCAGACACCAATCCTAACATTTCCTGTCTCTTATGTTTAGGTTACAAATAAATAATCCTGAAATATGAAAAAAACAAAATGTTATAATTTCGTCAGTTGTACAATAATATAAATATCGTTGAAAGAATAATATTTCTTCGACCGTGTTATGTTTCGTCTTTGGTAGGTTTTGACTGTGGTAGGTTTTGACTGGATGATTTCTACTGTGATTGTTTTCGGTCGTGGAAGGTTTCGACTGTGGTAATTTTCAACTATGGAAGAGTTATTTTGTGGAAGGTTTCGGCTGTGGAAGCTTTCGGTTATTGTAAGTTGCGACTTTGGTAGGTATCGGCTGTGGAAGTTTTTGGTTATGATAGGTTTCGACTGTAGCAGGCTTCGACTATGGTAGGTTTCGACTGTAGAAGAGTTTTGCAGCGGTATGTTTTGACTATCGAAGGTTTCGACTGTGGTAGGGTTCCTAAGTGGAATGTTTCGGCTGCAGTTTGTTTCGGTTGCGGAATTCCTCGATTGTGGTATGTTTCGATTTTGATAGGTTTTGACTGTAGTTGATTTCTACTGTGGTAGTTTTCGACCGTTGCAACTTACGACTTTGGTAGGTTTTGAAATGTACACGTAGTAAGGTTCTGCTGTGGTAGGTTTCGACTGTGGTAAGTTTCAACTATAGAAGGGTTCTTTTTGTGGTAGGTTTCGGCTGCAGTAGGTTTCGACTTTGGTATATTTCGACTATGGTAGGTTTTGACTGAAGTAGGGTTCTGCTGCGGTAGGTTTCGACTGTGGTTAGTTTTGACTGTAGAAGGGTTCTACAGCGGTATGTGTCGGCTGCGGTAGGTTTCGACTGTGGTGGGTTTCGACTGTGGTAGGTGTCAGTACTGGTAGGTTTGGACTATGATAGGTTTTTACAGTAATAGGATCTTGTTGTGGTAGGTTTCGACTGTGATCGGTTTTGACTGCAGTATATTTGCGATAGGTTTCGGCCATGGTAGAAATCTGCTGTGTTATGTTTTAGTTGTCGAATATTTCGACTGAGGTAGGTTTTAACTGTTGTTAGTTTCGACAGTGTTGGGTTTTAACTGTGGTGAATATTGAATGTAGTATTGTTCTGCTTCGATAGGTTTCCACTGTGGTAGTTTCGATTTAGTAGGGTTCTTGTGCGGTAGGTTTCGACTGTGGAAGGTTTTTTAGCTGTATAAGGTTTTGACTATGGTAACTTTGGATTGTAGAAGGATTATGTCGTAGTAGGTTTCGACTGTGGTAGATTTTGACTGTGGTAACTTTCGACTGAAGGGTTCTACAGCAGTATGTTTCTAATGTGGTAAGTTTCGACTGTGTTATGGTTCTGCAGCGGTAGATATTGACAATGGTATGTTTCGGCTGTGGAAGTTTTCGGTTGTGGTAGTTGTCGAATGTGGTAGGTTTCGGCTGTGGAAGTTTGCGGTTGTTGAAGGTTTCTACTGTGGTAGGATTTGACTGTGGTAGTTTTCGACCTTTGTCCGTCTTGACTATGATATGTTTAATTGTAGTAGGGTTCTGCTGCACAAGGTTTCGACTGTAGTAGGTGTCGACTGTAGTGGGGTTCTGCAGCGTTAGGTTTCGGCTATGGTAAATTTTTATTGTTTCAGGTTTCGACTTTCGTAAGTTTCGACTGTAGAAGGGTTCTGCAGAGGAATGTTTAGGCTGCGGTAAGTTCCGGTTGTTGCAGATTTCGATCGTGGTAGGTTTTAACTGTGGTATGTTTTGACTGTAGGAAAGTTCATGTTCGGTAGGTTTCGACTTGAGTAAGTTACTGCTGAGGAATTATCCGCTGCGGTAGGTTTCGGCTACGGTAGGTTTCGACTGTTGTGGGATTCGACTTTCGTCAGTTTCGACTGTAGTAGGTTTCTGCAGAATGTTTTGGCTGTTGTATTTTTCAATTGTGGTAGATTTTTACTATGGTAGGTTTCGACTGTGATAGGATTCGACTGTGGTAGTTTTAGACAGTTGTAGTTTTCGTCAGCGTTAGGTTTCGATTGTAGTGGGATTCTTCTCAGGAGGTTTGGAATATTGTTAGCTTCGACTGTAGTAGGATTTTGCAGAGGTATATTTCGACTGTGATAGGTTTTGACTTTAGTAGGGTTCCGTTGCGATGGGTTTTGACTGTAGTTAGTTTGACAGTAGTAGGGTTCTGCAAAGGTGTGTTTTGACTGTGGTAGATTTCGGCTTTTGATGTTTTCTACCGTGGAAGGTTTCTTTGCGGAAGGTTTCGACTTTGGAAGGCTTCGACTGTGATAGGTTTTAACTGTAGTAGGGTTCCGCTGTGGTAGTTTTCGACACTGGTAATATTCGACTGTAAAAGGTTTTGACTGTAGTATGGTTCTGCTGTGGTCGGTTGTTACTTTGATAGGTTTGATTTAAGTATGGTTCTGCTTCGGAAGATTTCAACTGTGCATAGTCTGGACTATAGTGGGGTTCTGCAGCGTTATGTTTCAAATGTTGTAGGTTCGACTGTAGTAGGTTCCGGCTGTGGTAGTTGTTTTACCCTGGTTACATTCGACTGTCATAGGTTTTGACTGTACTTGGTTCTGCTGCGGTAGGTTTCGACCGTGATCGGTTTCGACTGCGATAGATTTGATTCAAGTAGGGTTCTGCTGCGGAAGGTTTCGATTGTAGTTAGTTTTGACTGTAGTTGGGTTCTGCAGCGGTGTGTTTTGACTACCTTAGGTTTCGACTGTGATGGTAATCTGCCGTGATAGGCTTTGACTAATGTAGATTTTACTGTAGTAGGTTTTGACAGTGGTAAGTTTTGACTGTAGTATGGTGCTGCTGCGATAGGTTCGTCTGTATTAGGGTTATTGTGTGGTAGGTTTCGACTTCGGTAAGTTTCAACTGTAGTAGGGTTCTGCAGCGGAATGCTTTGGCTGTGGTAGTTTTCGACTGTGGTAGGATTTTAAGTGGGGTAAGTTTCGACTATGGTAACTTGCAACTGTAGAAGGATTCTGCCGTGGTAGGTTTCGACTGGTATATTTCGACTGTGGTATATTTCGACTATAAATATTCAGCAGCTGTTTGTTTCGGATGTGGTAGGTTTCGACTGTGGTAGGTTTCGGATGTGGAAGTGTTCGATTGTTGAAGACTTCGACTGTGGAATGTTTTGACTGTGGTCGTTTACAATCATGGTCGTTTTCGACTGTAATAGGTTTTATTGTAATAGGGTTCTGCTGCGGAAGGTTTCGACTGTTACAAGTTTCGACTGTAGTAGGTTAAGGTTATGAAAGTTTTGGACTGTTGTAGGTTTCTGCAGAGGAATGCTAAGGCTGCGGAAGGGTTCATTTGTGGAAAGTTCCGATTTTGGAAGGTTTTGACCGTGGCAGTTTTCGACTGTGGTAGGTTTTGAATGTGGTTGTGTTAGATCATGGTCGGTTTCGACTGTGATAGGTTTGATTGTAGTAGGGTTCTGCTTCGGAAGGTTTCTACTTTGCAAAATTTCGACTGTAATGGGTTTAGGGTCTTTCGTCTGTTGTAGGTTACGATTTTGGTAAGTTTTGACTGTAGTAGGGTTTTGCAGAGGAATGTAGGTTTCAGTTTTGAAAACATTTGGATGTGGCAGTTTTCGACCGAGGTAGGTTCAAACTGGTAGGTTTTGACTGTAGAAGGGCTCTGATATCGTAGGTTTCGACTTGAGTAAGTTTCGACTGTAGTAGGGTTCTGCAGCGGGATGTTACTATCGGCTGTAGTGGGGATCTTCAGCGTTATTTTTCGAATGTAGTAGGTTTTGACTGTGATCGGTTTCGACTGCAGAAAGGTTCTGCTGCTGTAGGTTTTGATTGTGGTTAGTTTCGATTGTAGTAGGGTTCTCCAGGGTTGTGTTTCGACTGTGGTTTTTCAGTAGGGTTTTTCAGCGATATGTTTCGACTATGTTATGTTTCGAATGTGGTAGAAATCTGTTGGTTTTGGCTGTGGAAGATTTTGACTGAGGTAAGTTTTGACTGATGTAGGTTTTTCTGTGGTAGGTTTCGACTGTGTTAAATTTAGAATGTAGTATTGTTCTCCTGTGATATGTTTCGACTGTGGTAAGTTTCGATTGTAGCTGTGCTCTTGTGTGGTATGTTTCGACTGTGGTAAGTTTCGACTGTAATAAGGTTCTGAAGCGGAATGTTTCGGATGTGGTAGGTTCCGACTTTGGTAGATTTTGATTGTAGTAGAGTTCTGCTGCGGTAGATTTCGACTGTGGTAGTTTTTTAGTGTTGTAGGTTTCTGTTGTGACAGGTTCCGATTGTGATCTATTTCAACTATGACTGGTTTCGGTTGTGATAATTTCGACCGTAGTAGGTTTCGGCTGTGGTATGTATGATAATGATAGAAATCTGCTGTGGTATGTTCCGACTGTGATATGTTTCGACTGTGACAGGTTTCGACTATTTTTTATATGTTTTTCTAGAGGTATTGCAAATGTTTGTGATACAAGTATAATAGTTTATTTGACAAAATATTTCTTATACACTGTTTCATTGAATACCGGTATGTTATTTCTATACATCTTATTGCTGTATATTTATTTCCATTAACTAACATAAATTTCAATGCATTCATACCTCAACCTGTGAAACTTCCTTTGCAATAAAATCCACCATTTTATATCAACAAAGTTTTATTCAGAAAATAAATGATAGTTTGTTTAGTCTCAGTGTGGTCTTTTGCATGATGGCGTTTTTTGGTGAAATGTAAGCTGAAAATTCGTTATATATGTAAACACGTTTATCTCGAATTTCTTAATTACACAATCCTTAAGTCTGCACTCATTCCAGTTTAAGATCGTAGATGCTTATTGCAGAATTAGTACTGCACAACTTGTTTGATATGTTCTTGACACAATTGTTTACTTTATACAACATAGAAAACATCCAATAAAAAGCCAGTTTATTTTAATTTTGAATTTTCACATTTTTGTTTTATATTTATAAAACCTGGAATATAACAACGTCCATTGGTTTGATTTGACGAGTTTCTCTCTCTCAAAACGCTGCCTTTAAACGATACGACATGACATATGAGCTATGTTATAACAGTAGGTCAGCCATTGGATTAAGAACAATATTTAGATAAAGTCATATGGTAATAAATGGCAATAAATGATATTGCAACATTGCTAGAAGTAACAGGTATATTTTATTGTACAAAGGTACTTCAACACATTCATTATGCACTTGCATGCTGTTTTCAAAGAAATAAACCTTGACCTTGTCGATAAGTAATCTTAAAGACAATTGAACAGGAATGTGAGATTTGTGGCCACAGGTGTCTAGACAGTCCTGTGTATTCACAGTAGGGGTCTTAGCAAATGATAGACTAGCTTCTGTTTTCCATAACCAGCTATATAGCTACTATTATAGTAGGTAAAAGTTGATAAATATTGGTATAAACAATTAAAGATTTAGGAACGTCTTATTTGAAAACAAATGACGAATAAGAATAAAGAAATTAGTATTTTACTTTTTCTTTTGCAATGGAATATATGCATATTTTATACATGTGGTGTTTGGTACATTGAAAATGTAATACCGTAAAGGTATGCACTGAGTAAAGTGTTAACTTATGGAACCCAAGTGTCTGTGCACAAAATAGCATAATGGTCAAATTAACTTGTTAACATGTCACAATGCATAAAAGACATACATGCCAGGCATGGAGGACCAACACATTTTCAAATAAAACTTAGCAAAATAATCGCTAAAACACTATGCATCTCAGTTTGAATAATTCAGCAAAGTTGCTCGAAATTTACCAATGCAAATAGTCACATTTAGCAAGGCCACATAAAGAATTCAGTAAAATATACACGTAACAATGCAATATGTAATAACATATTTACAAACATGCACGTAACAATGCAAGATGGGATGACAGAATGCTCAATGTAATTTTTGCACCAACACTGTTCCATAGCTGAGTTTTTGTCGTTTTTTCCTATTTCCGTTTTTTTAAGTATTCTATAGGAAATCTTGTATACATGCTATCCGGCAATATACTCAGCAGGTACATTTTACTCCTTTATTTCATCACGTTAATTATGTTACTTTGTTGTTCCCGCTAAACGTGCATCAAAATGTTTGACGTCACATTCTGTTTTATCATATGTATTATCCTGATGGAGGCGTCAGCCGAAACGCTGATGAACATATAAATCATATAAATCATAAAGAAGAACACTTGTTGTTGTAGAAGTTTCCCTCATATTATTTAAAAGTAGAAATTTACGCTGTAAGGTACCTTCTGGTTGGATAGTACGGGGTGCATAGAATTACCGAAAGCAATTGAAGAAGACCTATTACAGGGTGCATAGAATTACAGAAAACAACCGAAAAAGACCGAATAAGACTGATAAGAAGCACTGAAAAACAGTTTATGCAGACCGAAAACAACTTTCTTTTTCAAAAGATAATGTATAATCTATCATTTAACTTATACACCTATACCTATATATTATCAACCTATACACGCTTGATTAAACCACCAAATAATATCTAATCAATTAGAATGTTTATAAAGTTTTTCGGACCATGCTTGCTGCTTTGTGTTGCGTCACCTTGGTCACTAAATTCAACATATTATACATGCATTTTTCTTAAAAAAAATTTACCTGTAACACATAATACAATATATTTAACATGATGTTTCAGATATATCTTATGTCTTACTGAGCTCTGTTGCGACTTTTTCTTTATTTCACAGAGGTTATTTTAATTTTGCGATTAACCTTTTATATGTGATATTTACAATCAATAGTAACTGTGCGACTTATGATAGTTGTTAGAGTTTAGGATCGTTGTTCGCTCACATTTTGCATAAACAACTCCCAAAGTTTAACCATAAGATTTTTTACAATCAAACGTCCAGGAATGGATATCGTCATCTATGATTTATAGTACTACTTACATGTAACAGTATAAATATATGCAGAAGCAGGCAAAATAATTGTTTATTGTTAAAGTTCAAGGAGAAGAACCAACGTATTTGGTAAGTAGTAAAAACTGATCATGTCGTACAAAGTTTGTACACAGAAAACTTATTGGTGAAATTGTGCAGGTTATTAGGGGTCACATGCAACTTATAGGTGAAACTGGGCAGATTATTAGAAGTCATATGTAATTTATCTTTAACCACAAAGACAATGGCTATGATATATGGTGTGTAGCATTTTCGGACGTCACTCCTTTCGATTTATTTTAACGCTGTAATATTAACCTCCCTTTGTTTCAGGGGATATGACTGTTACAGCCTTTTCACTCCTACCGATTTATTCTCATGTTGTAATATTACCCCTCCCCCACATTTCTCGAGGGACATCACTCCTACCGATTAATTTTAATGTTGTAATATCAACCTCCGTTTCTCAGGAGACATCACCATACCGATTTATTTAAATATTCAAACATATACTCCCTTTCCCTGTTTTACGGAAGATGATTCTTACCGATTTATTTTAATGTATGCCTCCCCTGTTTCAGAGGACATCACTCTTACAGACTTTTTCAAGATTGCTAGATTTTCTTTTCCCTGCGCCACTCTTACGTACTTATTTTAAGATAGCAAAATTTACTTCCCCTATTTCAAGAGACACCGCATTTACCAATTTAATTTAATGTTGTAATATTTACCTCCCCTATTTCAGGGGACATCACTGTTACACACTTATTTTAAGATTGCCACGACCACTATTTCAGATGTTTTTTTTTAAGATGGCAAAATTTTCCTCCATTCTGTCAGGGGATGTCACTCTTACCGAGTGAGTTTAAGATGGCAAGATTAACTTCGTCTTTTTCAAGGGAAGTTTGCCTTACAAACTTATTTTAAGATGACAAGATTTACCTCCTCTGTTTTAAAGGACATCATTCTTACCGACTACTTTAACTAAGCAAGATTTACCTCGCCCGTTTCATGGTAAATTTTCTTAGCCATCTTATAAAAGTTGTCAAAATTAACCTCCCCTGAAGTTGTTTTAGGGTAAAATAGTCTCAACATTTTTTTTCTAAAACTGAAAGTTATCTACCTTGTTATAGAAGCCTCACTCTACCATAACTGTAGGGAATAATACCTTTTCGTTTTACATGTATGTAAAATGTGGGGAAGATTTGGAGAACACGCGTGAGAACTTCGACCTCAGTTACGCATCACAACTGGACTCAAACGAACGGACGATTTTAAACGAAACCATGAACACATTGCAAATATGATAACCAGATATGTGTCCCCGTATGGGATTTTCTTTCCAGTCACCCATTTAACTATGGTGTAAATCTCGCTCGGTACTTTTTGTTATATACATGTATATATAATGTTTTAAAATTATTTCACGAGAAAGTAAGAGTCCATTAACAAGATGGCGGAACTTTTCGTGCCATGTGCAAAAGAAGATAAAAAGTACAGCGTTAAAGGGGAACACAAGTCAGAATATCACTGATAATGAATTTGAAGAGCTCGATAGCACAAACACACTGTGGAAATAATATTTGAAATCGCCTAAAAATTAGAAGAGTTATGAGAAATCGAAATTTAGTTGCTATGTAAATATATGCAAATAAGACACCTTACTAGACACGGCCCTTTTCAAAACTTAATTTTGGGGCATCCAACTTTAAATATAATTCACAGAAAACTTACCACATGTAAGTGGCAAGCAGTTCAAAGGTATATCGTAAACGATACAAAATATGTCGGTATGAAATTGATCATAGTTTGACATCATTCGTTGGTGATTACTTTAAAAGCTAATGACAGAGGCTAGCCCCCCTCTCCCCTCCCCCTCTCTCTCTTTCTTTCTCTCTTATTCTCTCTTTCTCTCTCCCTCATTCTCGCTTTTAAATTCCCTCCCCCTACCCTCCCTCCTTCCATCTCCTCTCTCTCTCTCTCTCTCTCTCTCTCTCTCTCTCTCTCTCTCTCTCTCTTTCTCTCTGTCTCTCTCTCTCTCGCTCTCTCTTACTCTACCCCCCCCCTCTTTCTCTCTCACTGTGCTCCCATCCAAAAATGTAAAAAAGGCTAATATAGATTAATGTTGTCCTCATTGAAATGACTACACAATTTTAAATGTGTTTGTCTGAACACCATCTATTTTTAAAAGTTTATAAAACGTATGTACATCGCAGATGAATAGGCATATGCAAACTTAAAACAATTATAATAACTTTAAAAGTACATGTTATAATAATCATAATATTTTTCAATAAATTGCTTTCAAAAAGTAACACTGCAGTTAACTTTGATACAAAACTATCTGAAACTTTCACTCGTGTAGATATATAGCTATTTTATTGTGTATTTAAGTTCCGGATAGGAAACCCGAATTGTAGCGATGTGTCAAAGACATATCAAATTGATCGTCTGATGATGAAAATTGGAATGGTTTTTGCTGCACGGTCCATCGCGTTTGTTGGAAAACAGAGAAGTTATTTTAATTAATCCTAAATTCCTGTTTCGAAATTGCACGGCATATGTTAGATCCATTGTCGTTATACTGAAAAAAGAGTTTACGTTTGTTCATAACGTGAAACACTGCAATATGGTTTCTTCGTGTTATACTACTGAGTAATCAACACGCAAGTTTGAGCATATATAAATAATGCAGTTTTGTTGATGAACGCGTTACTGGAGCCAGTCGTAAACTTTGAACTGATGTTATGGGCGCCGTCATTTTGGATTTACGTCAGTTACATTACGGCCTACAAATCCAAAAAAATCAATTTTTGACTAAAACAGCAAATTAATAAAAAAAAGTGAAAAAGCAGTCTAACAATATAAGAACTGTGCGCGTATGTGTTGGTCAAGCATGAAATACTACCCAGCAACATACAGCACCCTTGCACGTCCGTTTTATTATTTAAATGATTTGTTTACATTTTACAGATGTCATACGTTTACGTGACTTTTGAGTGCAATCCGGTATTTGACCGTGTTCCGTCATTTTCCGAGCCAGAATGTTATTGTTTTCAGTGTAAAACTATCTAGAGTACTTTATCACATTGTTTGAAGGTATGCTAACCTTGTATTTGCTGTAAAACTTGAGTTATTTTCAGTATTTTCCATGCCACGTTTCTATATCTTTGAGGTAGCTCCCATGTTTTACATTGCATTCTGGGATGGTTACTCTTGGTAACGGTTACTGACAACTAAATCAACTAGAACCTCAAAAATGTTTAATTACAAGGAAACCCGCAAATACTTTCCTATGGTAGTCATGTCTTAGTATTTTGAACATTGTTTATCATTAACGTGTGTAAAATTCTACCTTAGCTTGTGAAATTACTAAGTACAGTATTTGGGTACGTACAGTTTGTGACCCGATCTCGGGTCAGTAACCAGCGTTCCGCTCAGTGACCTGCGGGTCACTTAGTTATTGTGACCGATGTAACCCATTTTGACCATGTTCCGGGTCACTTTTGGTGTTTTAGTATAAAAGGGACGATTTTTATCGTTCTGGAGCTCAGTCAGTACAAGAATCTTGAAGACGAACCCTTGTCCGTTTAAATCAGAATTTTAGACATTCAATTTTACATTGTCTATCCTTACGGCCTACGGTTTAGGTTAAACATGCAAAGGCTCGAAGTAAGAGCTCAATTTTTCTTTTAGATCTTCAAGTTATTTAGACATTTATTCTCCGTTTAAATTCAACTTTTCATGCACAGTATACTTGTTTAACATTATACTTACTGTGTATCTTCTCCATTGCTGGTTTGACGGTGTACGTTTATATAGCCACGCAACACTCTGATATTAAAGCTTTAAAGGAACGTTACCAAATTTTATTAGTCACATATCGTGGATATTTTCACTTGGACTTTGTAATTTTATACTAGTCACTGTCACGAATCTAACAGACAGTTGCCTAGAGTAATTATTAGAATTAACATGACATGACTACCATAGGAAAGTATTTGCGGGTTTCCTTGTATTTAAACATTTTTGAGGTTCTAGTTGATTTAGTTGTCAGTAACCGTTACCAAGAGTAACCATCCAAGAATGCAATGTAAACATGGGAGCTACCTCAAAGATATAGAAACGTGGCATGGAAAATACTGAAAATAACTCAAGTTTTACAGCAAATACAAGGCTAGCTGCCTTCAAACAATGTGATAAAGTGCTCTAGATAGTTTTACACTGAAAACAATAACATTCTGTCTCGGAAAATGACGGAACACGGTCAAATACCGGATTGCACTCAAAAGTCACGTAAACGGATGACATGTGTAAAATGTAAACAAATCCTTTAAAGAATAGAACGGACGTGCAAGGGTGCTGTATGTTGCTGTGTAGTATTTCATGCTTGACTAACACATTCGCGCACTGTTCTTATATTGTTAGACTGCTTTTTCACTTTTTTTTATTAATTTGCTATTTTTGTCAAAAATTGAATTTTTTGAATTTGTAGACCGTAATGTAACTGACGTAAATCCAAAATGACGGCGCCCATAACATCAGTTCAAAGTTTACGACTGGCTCCAGTAACGCGTTCATCAACAAAACTGCATTATTTATATATGCTCAAACTTGCGTGTTGATTACTCAGTAGTATAACACGAAGAAACCATATTGCAGTGTTTCACGTTATGAACAAACGTAAACTCTTTTTTCAGTATAACGACAATGGATCTGACATATATCGTGCAATTTCGAAACAGGAATTTAGGATTAATAAAGGAACTTCTCTGTTTTCCAACAAACGCGATGGACCGTGCAGCAAAAACCATTCCAATTTTCATCATCAGACGATCAATTCGATATGTCTTTGACACATCGCTACAATTCGGGTTTCCTATCCGGAACTTAAATACACAATAAAATAGCTATATATCTACACGAGTGAAAGTTTCAGATAGTTTTGTATCAAAGTTAACTGCAGTGTTACTTTTTGAAAGCAATTTATTGAAAAATATTATGATTATTATAACATGTACTTTTAAAGTTATTATAATTGTTTTAAGTTTGCATATGCCTATTCATCTGCGATGTAAATACGTTTTATAAACTTTTAAAAATAGATGGTGTTCAGACAAACACATTTAAAATTGTGTAGTCATTTCAATGAGGACAACATTAATCTATATTAGCCTTTTTTACATTTTTGGATGGGAGCACAGTGAGAGAGAAAGAGGGGGGGTAGAGTAAGAGAGAGCGGAGAGAGAGAGAGAGAGGGGGAGATGGAAGGAGGGAGGGTAGGGGGAGGGAATTTAAAAGCGAGAATGAGGGAAAGAGAAAGAGAGAATGAGAGAGAAAGAAAGAGAGAGAGAGAGGGGGGGGGGGAGAGGGGGCTAGCCTCTGTCATTAGCTTTTAAAGTAATCACCAACGAATGATGTCAAACTATGATCAATTTCATACCGACATAGTTTGTATCGTTTACGATATACCTTTGAACTGCTTGCCACTTACATGTGGTAAGTTTTCTGTGAATTATATTTAAAGTTGGATGCCCCAAAATCAAGTTTTGAAAAGGGCCGTGTCTAGTAAGGTGTCTTATTTGCATATATTTACATAGCAACTAAATTTCGATTTCTCATAACTCTTCTAATTTTTAGGCGATTTCAAATATTATTTCCACAGTGTGTTTGTGCTAACGAGCTCTTCAAATTCATTATCAGTGATATTCTGACTTGTGTTCCCCTTTAACGCTGTACTTTTTATCTTCTTTTGCACATGGCACGAAAAGTTCCGCCATCTTGTTAATGGACTCTTACTTTCTCGTGAAATAATTTTAAAACATTATATATACATGTATATAACAAAAAGTACCGAGCGAGATTTACACCATAGTTAAATGGGTGACTGGAAAGAAAATCCCATACGGGGACACATATCTGGTTATCATAATTGCAATGTGTTCATGGTTTCGTTTGAAATCGTCCGTTCGTTTGAGTCCAGTTGTGATGCGTAACTGAGGTCGAAGTTTTCACGCGTGTTCCCCAAATCTTCCCCACATTTTACATACATGTAAAACGAAAAGGTATTATTCCCTACAGTTATGTAAGAGTGACGCTCTCTATAACAAGGTAGATAACTTTCAGTTTTAAAAATGTTGAGACTATTGTACCCTAAAACAACTTCAGGGGAGGTTAATTTTGACAACTTTTATAAGATGGCTAAGAAAATTTACCATGAAACGGGCGAGGTAAATCTTGCTTAGTTAAAGTAGTCGGTAAGAATGATGTCCCTTGAAACAGAGGAGGTAAATCTTGTCATCTTAAAATAGGTTTGTAAGGCAAACTTCCCTTGAAAAAGACGAAGTTAATCTTGCCATCTTAAACTCACTCGGTAAAAGTGACATCCCCTGACAGAATGGAGGAAAATCTTGCCATCTTAAAAAAACATCTGAAATAGTGGTCGTGGGAATCTTAAAATAAGTGTGTAACAGTGATGTCCCCTGAAATAGGGGAGGTAAATATTACAACATTAAATTAAATTGGTAAATGCGGTGTCTTTTGAAATAGGGGAAGTAAATTTTGCTATCTTAAAATAAGTCCGTAAGAGTGGCGCAGGGAAAAGAAAATCTAGCAATCTTGAAAAAGTCTGTAAGAGTGATGTCCTCTGAAACAGGGGAGGCATACATTAAAATAGATCGACAAGAATCATCTTCCGTAAAACAGGGAAAGGGAGTAAATGTTTGAATATTAAAATAAATCGGTAGGATGATGTCTCCTGAGAAACGGGGGTTGATATTACAACATTAAAATTAATCGATAGGAGTGATGTCCTTTGAGAAATGTGGGGGAGGGGTAATATTACAACATTAGAATAAATCGGTAAGAGTGAAAAGGCTGGGCAGATTATTAGGGGTCATATGTAACATCAACGTTTCGGCTGACGCCTTCATCAGGATAATACAGATAATAACAAAGGATGTGACGTCAAACATTTTGATGCACGTTTAGCGGGAAAAACAAAGTAACATAATTAACGTGATGAAATAAAGGAGTAAAATGTACCTGCTGAGTATATTGCCGGATAGCATGTATACAAGATTTCCTACAGAATACTTTAAAAAAAAACGGAAATAGGAAAAAACGACAAAAACTCAGCTATGGAACAGTTTTGGTGCAAAAATTACATTGAGCATTCTGTCATCCCATCTTGCATTGTTACGTGAATGTTTGTAAATATGTTATTACATATTGCATTGTTACGTGTATATTTTACTGAATTCTTTATGTGGCCTTGCTAAATGTGACTATTTTCCTTGGTAAATTTCGAGCAACTTTGCTGAATTATTCAAACTGAGATGCATAGTGTTTTAGCGATTATTTTGCTAAGTTTTATTTGAAAATGTGTTGGTCCTTCATGCCTGGCATGTATGTCTTTTATGCATTGTGACATGTTAACAAGTTAATTTGACCATTATGCTATTTTGTGCACAGACACTTGGGTTCAGTAGAGCGATTCTGGCCCAATTGTGTCTATCTTGTATTGTTTTTTCATATTCACATACTATAAGAACCCAGTATACACACTGAACAGGTTTAGTCAGTCAATGGACACATTTAAAAAAGTTATGGTTCTTGTACACTGTACTTCCTCTCATTTGTATGAAGTTGTATTGCATTCCAACAAGTAGTTTTCAAGTTATGCTCTGCGACAAGGAAAAGTAAAAATGGGCAATAACTCTGTAATGAGTCAATATAGCGTTATGGTTCCTGTGCACTGCACTTCCTCTCAATGTACTTGACCATTGTATGAAGTTAAATTGAATTCCAACCACTAGTTTTCAAGTTATGCTCCGGACAAGGAAAGTAACAAAGGGCAATAACTCTGTAATTCCTCAAAATAGAGTTTTGGTTCTTGTACATTGTACTTTCTCTCATTGTGCTTGACCATTGTATGAAATTGTATTGAATTCCAACCAGTAGTTTTCAAGTAACGCTCCGGACAAGGAAAAGTGACAAAGGGCAATAACTCTGTATGTAATGAGTCAAGACAGAGTTTTGGTTCCTGTGGAAAATTCAACAGGCCGCCTGACCGACCGACCGCCCGACCGACCTCCGGGTGACTCCTATATACCCCCCTCCCGCAAACTTCGTTTCGGGGGTATAATAAACTTACTTACTTACTTAGACCCGTAGTCAAATTTTGTTCCGTTATATTTTGGTAAGTAACTATGCGACACTTTAATAGTATCACTAATCCTATAAAAAATATAGCTTTCTCTTATATTTTAAACAGAGTCGATCATAGTATTATGTTCTACACCAAGTTGGTGTAAATTGGTTTTTATGCTACATTTCCTTTCTTTATCCATCTCTTCTGTATATATTTGTACTTGTCCACGATATTTATTTCTCAGCATTGAGTCAGCAATTAATAGACAGATGGTTCATCATAAGATGTGCATTCTCTCACTCAGCATTTTAGGTCTTGAATTCTTGTCCATTGTTATTGGTATACAATATAATCCAGGGTTATAGCTACACCAACATTTAGTATATGCACAGGCGTGGGTGATGTGTTATTGCCTTACCCCTCCTATCCATTGACTTTTATAACATTTTTGGATTTTGTCAACCTTAATTTGCATACCAGGATGAACAAACAAGTCTTTACAATTATCTAAAGATATATATATAATTGACATAATAACTTTAGAAATTGGTTCAAATTGTAGTTTATTTAAATATATTTGACAAATACTTTTGAGATAGGCTCAAAATTGTATTCCATTTTCAAGTTTTAATTTCTCCAAAAATCCAAGGGACTGTTTTAATTAATCTTTATCACAAATCAATACTGATAATTGGCAAAAGGTGTGAACTACTATATATTGTTATGCTGACGAAACCTCTACCCATTAGATGGGATACTTGGTCAAGTGGTAACGCATATGACCTGTAGTCCTTGGGTCGCAAGTTTGATCTCCAGCTGCTCAACTAAAATAACTTATGGTCTTTCAGAATAGACCTTAAACTGAGGTCCCATGAATAGGCTCTACAACACCTGGAATGTTAGGAGTGTCTCTGGAAATTGGATATTTACTGTATCGTGCACTATCCCCTGAAACCTAAAATAACTAACCTCTTCTGGGGGCGTTGGTCAACGATAAAGCTGTATCATCTGTATGGTCGCCACACACCCAGGTTAATATTCACAAGCTGGCAAGCTGGAGATGGTCCAGCGACGCACACTCAGATGGGTAGAAATGATTATTCCAGAGATACCAGTGTGACAGACCTATATCTTCCTGTGCTGTCGAACCCTTTATAGGGACTTGGACCTGCAGAACACCCCGAGTCCCTCGGCTGGAGCACCCTTGAGAACCACAGACACTTGGGTTCAGTAGAGCGATTCTGGCCCAATTGTGTCTATCCTGTTTGTTTTTTTTCATATTCACATGCTATAAGAACCCAGTATACACACTGAACAGGTTTAGTCACTCAATGGACACTATATGTCTCTATAAACCACAAGATACCAGGCTCTAATGGTGGAAAAAATACAACTTACAAAATACAAAATACAAGAATCCACATTACACCTTACGAAAACTTACCGACCAGTAGTCCATATGTTTACCTCTTCGTACACAAAGTCGTTGGAGTTGACATTCTCATTTTGAAAAGAAAACCGACACAAATTTTAAAAAATACCTGTATTTTGGAGCTGGACACTGTTAATGTCGAATAGCTCCCAGTCGTGTATTAGCGCACTTTTGAGCCGGATACCAAATTGCGCTTACGAATACAGGAATTGTTAGTATCATCTCACCTGGCGCCAAATTCAACCGCTCTAACGACGGTGTGTACTATAAAGTTTTTACGAAAGTTTAGATTAAAGTGATATTACCGTTTAAAGTGGCCATCATAAATTTAAATAAAACATTAATGATTTATACTCCTAGATTAATAAACATTGCCATAGTTAATTACCAAAAACAACGATCTGTATAAAAGTTTCATTAACATTGAATTATAGAGGAAATCTGTAAAAACATTTTTTGACTATCCTAGTCAAAAATAAAAAATCCATCCTTTTGGTTATGCACATCTTAATTTGTATTTGTAAGTAACAGAAATAACTTGGTAATATTTTCTTCTTATATGTTTTTTAAGCATCCACTGTGCTTTGGGCATCATTCTTAACTATAAACCAATGTGAGCAATTTGAAGGGTAATATGGCGAGGTATTGCAGAAAAGAAATGATTCCATAAAACACTTTTTTTTCCGAAGTCACTCAGCAATTCGTCTGATACTGGGTGCAGTTGGTAAAAATCTCCTGAAAGGATCACCTGAATACCATCAAAATACCTTTCGTCTTTTCTCACCGACCTGCATAAAAAGTCAACTGTTTCAAATACTTTCTTACTCATTATGGGACATTCATCAATGATGACGATTTCACAAGATTTTATACGTTGTCTTGTCTAAAGAACAAGAAGAAACCGTGGTACCAAAAACAAAATATGCACGATGATTTATGTAAAGAACGCTGAAAACAATGCACTGTAATTTTCAAAAACTACACAGAAAGAATAAGAAACGGACGTCTTACTTATTCTCTTAATTTTGACTTGAATATACTTAAAAATACCGAGTTTCGAATTTCGAATTCAAATGAGTTCCATAATTCAACAGAAGATGGTACAAAAGATGCGTAATAAAATATATTAGTGTATGTCTAGCTATTATAGTAAAATTTTCGTCATTTCTTAGAGAACAACGAGTTGTTTCAGACACAGTTAATGGGAAAATATGTTGCAAGTAGTCAGGTAAAACTCCATATTTTTCTTTATAAAGAATAACATTTTTTTTAATTTGACGTGTAACAAGTGATACCCAGCCTATATTTTTAATAAGCGTTCAATTGAAACTGATCGTGTGAGGCCTGTGACAACTTGGGCGGCTTCGTATTGCAACTGTTTCAAAGAATTGTGTTCATAAACCGTGCAACCATCCCAGACTACAGAAGCATATTCCAATATTGGACATATATACGATGTATAAATCCGATTAATCTAAATTTTAAAGAACGCATAGAGCCCAGAACTTTTGAAGCTGAAATTTTAATAATATCAATATGTTCATGCCACTTTAAATCAGACGACAATGATAACCAAATATGGTAATGATTGTCGACGAAGTTCAGTGAAACATCATTAAATAAAAGTGTTGGTTTATTATTGGTGTTGGATGAGAAAAACATAACTTCAGTTTTATTGGGATAAACGTTTACTAGCCACTGCTTTGAACAATCATTGATTGTTTGAAGTAAATTGTTTATACATGTAGTTGTTTCTATGTAGTTAATTTCTTTTGACGAAACTGCCAAAAAATATTGTCATTAGCTAAAAGACGTATTATAATTAATAGGTTTTCGGCAATGTCAAATTTTTTAATGTTGACGTAAATGGAAAAAGTAGAGGGTCAAGGGCTGAGCCCTGTGGAACACAAGCTGAAATATTCAATACCTCGGATGTTGCGGAACAAATAAAAACTGATTGTTTATGGTCAGAGATACACCGATAATCATTAATCCATTGAACGAGTTCATCGTTTGTTTTAATTTAAAAATTAAACCAAATGCCAGACTCGATTGCTTGAACATTATCAAATGATTCACATACTTGGTGATAGATAAATGTCTATAAGCTGGTATACGGTTGAGTGTCATGGAAGAAAACCTGATTGTAATGGATAGATCAAATGGTGAGGGTGAAGATGATTATAATTTTGTTTGTAAATTATTCGTTCCATGACTTTTCTTATACAGCTTATTAATGATATAGGTCTATAATTAGAAGGTATATTTTCATCTCCCTTTTTAAGAAGTGGTATGACTTTTGCGAATTTCCAAATATTTGGATAAACACCATCTTTAACAGATCAATTAAACAAAACACAAAGCAGAAAACAGATACTACTGTGAGTTTCTTTAAGAATCGTATGACTGATTTCATCAGGTCCTACTGCTTTGTTTAAAGTTAATGTAGACAGGATGTCTTTAATTGTTTGAGGGTGAATGGTAAATGACGACGAATAAAATTTGGTAATTGAGTTGCCGTTGCATCGACTGTTTAAACGGAAGTAAAATACTCGTTTAGACAATTAGCCTTTAACCCAGTAAACAATAGACGTCAACTTAACGTTGTATAGACGTTAGACCCCGACGTTGGATTAACGTTGGATTTTGGTTGGTTTTGCAAACCGGCTAGACGTCTGAATCCCGACGTCTACCCAACGTCAGATTACGACCATTCACGACGAATATCCAACCACCCAGCAAACAAATGACGATGCAAAGACGTGGGTTAGACGTCAGACCCTGACGTTGGATTCTGATTAAAAAGATAAAAGTACCGGTTCAGTACCGAATTTTATTAGTTATAGACATATTACACTATAAATCAGAGACATAAACAAAACCACATGTATCAATAATATATATTACAACTAATCAAGAAATTAAAAAAAAAAATGAAATAATGGAATGACTACCATATTTCACATTAATTTAATATTAAACAACATAAAACCACTGCAACAGACAAAATACAAGAACATACAATTTTCATACAAAAGGCATAGTTAATATGAGCTATTTTCATTTGTGTGGTAGGTCATAATATTATGTAAAAAATAAACAATGTTGAGGAAGGTGTAATTAATGGGAAGAGACATTTTGTAAAAATAAGTTATCAAAATCAAATATGTAGCTGGTATAAGCTGGCTGATATTCATGCAGCGACGTAACAGGAAAGTTCACAAGGCGTCCCACTAAATTTGGATTGAAGATGTAACGTCATGTTCCGCAAGACCTTCCACCACTTAAGTTTTCATTGCACTGGCTAAAACAAAAATTATAGATGATTAGAAATATATTTGATAATACATGTTAACTTAAAGGCAATAATTAAAATTTTATCTGCATACTTTAATATCATTTTCTCTCAGGTTGTTCTTTGTCACAGAATCGAATGAATCTAAGGTCCGAAAGTTATACCCAAAGGAAAGTAATTGCTAATACAACAATTGGTTGGTTAGTTATTTATGACAAGTCATTACTAGTACCAACTACTTTTTAATGTATGAAAGTTTTTAGTTACTTGTAACAGAGATTGTATACAACTATGACATGTGAACTGTTAAATCATAATCAATGTACACGTATTAAAATATATTTTTACCGATTTCAAGTCCATGTGTAGAGAATGATGAGAAGGGGAGCTTCTGTGCATTGCCCTTCAAGTAGAACTTTGCCAAAGTTCATTGGACATTAATCTGAAAATATAGTAAAACGTAAATAGAGTTCAGTGAAATTTAAACAAGTTATATGTTCACTTATCATAATCATCATAGACTTTTATTAGTACATCAGAACATGATTTATTTACATTTGGATTTTGCACTTAAAGGTTAAAATGCTTAACGATCAATGTTAAAGCTGTGGAATCACGTTTCCCCGAATATAATATATTTTCTCATTAGCCTAATGTGCGAAGCCAAGAATCCAGGTAGAATTTCCTCACTACATTAATGATTTATTATGTCATGTACACATTTTATATGCCCGTGTAGATTAAGTTGGAATTTATGCTACATACTTCATGCACAATGTTTACATATCATGCTTATAAAAAATGAACAAAAGTAAAAAATAAAAAATAACAAAAAGCAAGCATTATCTATATATAGATCTATTATAAGATACACTTACACCCGCGCATTGTGATTATGTAGTGGGTTGGGTACGGACACTAAATTCGGTTTAATCGATTGTTACGTCAACACTGCATGGTCAAGCAAACAGGTATCGTTTGTACTAATGTAGATAAAACATAAAGAAATCAAATCAATTTTATCTTACCTTTGCAAACTGCTGGATATCTTCTTTGTTCAACTGAGATCGAAACTTCTTCGCCGGTTTGCTGTCTTTCACTTTCCGCCAACATTTGACTTGAAAGCGATAGGTGTTGCATGTGCATTTCACATAATCGAAATTAGAATCATATAATTTCCAAGCACTTGAAGAGAAGTTATAGCAAATACATTTTTTTAAAAAGTTCGGTAATACGTTGGTGACTTAATGCCAGGTGGAGGCCTTAAAAGTAAATTGCACGCATTCGTTGAAAATGCGCCACCTACAAATATAATTAAAGCATGTTGCAGCGCCACCTATTGAATATATTTAAAGGGGCAGAAGGGGAGTAATTTGTTAAATAAAAATTCACAAAAACCTCATCGCAGTTGCCGTTATCTAATTGATAACTGCAACTGTGTTGAGGCTTTTGTGAATTTTTATTATGAATCTAATTGATCACGGAATCTTATAAAATAATTTCCGGGGATTACTCTCTTATAAACTTGCGACCTCAATCCAACGTCGTTTCAACATCGGAAACCGACGTTATGTGGACGTCGGGGTTTTGACGTTTGACAGACATCGGATAAGGGTCGCCGACGTCATGACCAAAATCCAACATTGATCCAACGTTGTACCGACGTCACGTGTTTATATACAAACATTTTTGGATTTTGTCAACCTTAATTTGCATACCAGGATGAACAAACAAGTCTTTACAATTATCTAAAGACATATATATATGTTATAAAAGTCAATGGATAGGAGGGGTTAGGCAATAACACATCACCCACGCCTGTGCATATACTAAATGTTGGTGTAGCTATAACCCTGGATTATATTGTATGGTATATACCAATAAACAATGGACAGTAATTCAAGACCTAAAATGCTGAGTGAGAGAATGCACATCTTATGATGAACCATCTGTCTATTAATTGCTGACTCAATGCTGAGAAATAAATATCGTGGACAAGTACAAATATATACAGAAGAGATGGATAAAGAAAGGGAATGTAGCATAAAAACCAATTTACACCAACTTGGTGTAGAACATAATACTAGATCGACTCTGTTTAAAATATAAGAGAAAGCTATATTTTTATAGGATTAGTGATACTATTAAAGTGTCGCATAGTTACTTACCAAAGTACAACGGAACAAAATTTGACTATGGTTCTAAGTAAGTAAGTAAGTTTATCATACCCCCGAAACGAAGTTTGCTGGAGGGGGGGGGGAGTATATAGGAGTCACCCGGAGGTCGGTCGGGCGGTCGGTCGGGCGGTCTGTTGCATTTTCCTTGTCCGGAGCGTTACTTGAAAACTTGACTCATTACAGAGTTATTGCCCCTTGTTACTTTCCCTTGTCCGGAGCGTTACTTGAAAACTACTGGTTGGAATTCAATACAATTTCATACAATGGTCAAGCACAGTGCGAGGAAGTACAGTGTAAAGAACCATAACTATATCTTGAGTAATTACATAGTTATTGCCCTTTGTTACTTTTCCTTGTCCGGAGCATAACTTGAAAACTACTTTTTGGAATTCAATACAACTTCATACAATAGTCAAGTACATTACGAGAAAGTGCAGTGCACAAAACCATAACTCTTTCTTGACTCATTACATAGTTATTGCCCTTTGTTACTTTCCTTGTCCGGAGCATAACTTGAAAACTACTGGTTGGAATTCAATTTAACTTCATACAATGGTCAAGTACATTTAGAGGAAGTGCAGTGCACAGGAGCCATAACTCTATCTTGACTCATTACAGAGTTATTGCCCTTTGTTACTTTTCCTTGTCGCAGAGCATAACTTGAAAACTACTTGTTGGAATGCAATACAACTTCATACAATGGTCTACCACAATAAGAGGAAATGCAGTGTACAAGAACCATAACTCTATCTTGACTAGTTACAGAGTTATTGCCAAATACAATATCTCTATTTTTTTTTGCAAGGTACTCTGTTACTACAAACTTCCTCAGTTTATAAAGCAGTCTTTCGGGGGTATTAATCACATTTAGTGATAGGTCTAGTTTAAGTAAAAAATGCACATATAACATGGCAATTTCATGATGATGCATGGTTACAAATAACAACAGTTGACATGATATATAACATGACATGCATAGTTATGAGCCATGAAATGCACACCAATACCAGGGATAACACAAAGAAGGGGGAAAAGCTTCCTCTTATTTCAATTGCGGTCCCTATGCTCTATTATTTTGGTATGATATTGTTGTTATCCTCGTGGCTATTTTACTTATAAGCCATGATGAAATGGGATGCCATGACTAACTCAGTCTTATGTTTAATCTTTTATTTCACAATGTCACTTTTAAATCAGTTGTAATTTATCTACAACTGCATGGGTATCGTATACCACTGTTTATGAGGATATTTCTAAATTACTTCATTATGTAGATAAATGGATCTACATGTATAATCAGATGTATATATAGTCCATGGATCTGATGTATCCAAATGAAGAATAATCGAATCTGAAATAATAACATTAAATGTCTTAAGCATAAATCCTCAACTCAGTGTTTTTTTTAACACACCATGCAATAATCATTACATACAAAATCTGACATAATAATACTTATTGAATACATATATTAAATGTACCTTTCTTATACAATATACCTCTGTCCATGGTGGGTTTAATTACTTAAAAATGCTAAAATTACAACAGTTACAAAAATTACACAAGTATAAAAACGTGTACAATTTGCTATTCAATTGGGTCTTTCTACTTCCAAGTTTGTGGAACTGTATTCTCTCCTCATCACACACCAACCTCACCAATGAACAGTGGAGTTAATCATAGAACTGTGCTGAAATACCAAGCCACCAGATATTCATGCACTTTTTAACATAAATAAATGACAGTTCTGTGGAACACTCAAATTAACGCAACAGCCATTCCGCGAAACACAACCGAGAAACAATCGCCCGAAATGCAACCTCTGAAAGCATTTCAAATCATTTCAAATGTCAAACAATTCATAAAACAGCATACTAACATACCAATTCAATCCATAACTCCTTCCAAGAATACTCAATAGAGTTGATAAACTCTAAAAACCCTCTCAATCACAAATATGTCTTCCCTCGACAAAATTGTGTAAAGTACTGCAGACCATGTACTTTTCAATCAGCTGACCTTACTAACCAATGAGAATTGAGAGATTTCCCGCTCCAAGAAATGAGCAGCGAAAGGGAAATCACTCATATAATGAACATACAAGACAAACTGAATAGTCTCCCGTGCATCAAACAAAGATTACTTCCCTTACACTATAAGTACTAAAGAAAGTTAGTAAAATTATATAAACATTCTGTACAAAAATATGAGCCTGCTACATTATTTTCTGGCAGTTTGTTGGAAGAGAACTGATTTTGCATTACATTCTTCCTGCACGGTCTTTTCAGTTATTTATTTCTTCTGTGCTGATCAACAATTGTGATTTAGAATGAGAACAAAAAGGCTATATTGCTAAATAGTAATGTCTTAGTGTTTAAAGTACATTTTTGTGTCATTTGAAATATTTTTGATGCCAAAAAATAAAACAAATGTTGCCAGATTTTTATCACAAATTAAAGACAAATTGTTTCTTGCTTTCTTTGCAGAATGAGTTAAATAAAGGCAGCTATATCTGGTCGGTTATTTAAGATTTCTAAGAACCGAATGCTCATTGTCTGAATTGAATAACATTGTTCAATTTTTACTTGAGTTTGAGTCATTGACTGAGTCAGAGATAGACAAACAAGTGTGTTTCAATGTCATTAATATAATAGGCAGGGCTGTGCTGCTTGTTTCTGAGTCAGAGGCCTTCAATGTACAAAGAATTCAGCCACATGTCGAGTACCAATCTCATATAGGAAGACTTTCTTTTAGAACTCCAAAGGAAACCCTGAGTTACTACATAGACAACGAATTTACAATAAGTGAAATAGCTAATATACTTTCAGTTAGCAAAAAAACTATAATGTATAGACTGAATGAGTATGATTTTTCCGTAACTTACACTCAAATGAGTGATGAAGAACTGGGTAGAAGAGTTTCCAGACTCTGGCTTCAAAAGTGTGATGGGTCATCTCAAAGCTGATGGCATAAGGGCTCAGGAAAGAAGAGTTCTGGAATCTATGCGCAGAGTTGATCCATTTGGAGTAATGGTTAGAAAATCATTCATGAGGAATTACAGAGTGAAACGGAGGTCATACAGTGTTAGAGCCCCTAACTCACTGTGGCATGTGGATTCTAACCACAAACTTATAAGGCGAGTTATATCTGCTTTTCTGCACTTTGAAAATTTGTATGAGATTTGTTCGTACATGGACACCAACATGCTGATCTTGTAAACCACTTTTTGAAGAATTGCAAAGGCCCATTAACCCTAGGTGACCAGTACACACAACCGTGCCAGTGGATCATGGTCTAAACTGTTCGCTGCATTTCAAAAATGGGCATGAGATATCCAATTGTGTAAGAGTTATGGCCCTTTTTTCAACTTAAGAACACTCAAGAGTTTTTATTCACTGATATAGAGATACTGCTACTTTTCAATAATGAGCTTCAGAACTCCTATTTTGTAAGAGTTGTGGCCCTGTTTCAATCTTGTTTCTGCGGGGGCATGTGTGTCCCATGGACACATTTCTAGTGTTTCATCACACCATTACCTTTACATTTTTGTATCATTATTAAGAATTAATTACTTAAGTTTATTTTTGGTAGGTGGATATTTGTATTACACGGTGGTATTGATGGATTTTCAAGACTACCAACATATCTTATGGTTGCATCAGACAACACTGCAGCAACAACACTTAGTGCTTTTCAGCTGGGTGTTAGAGAGTATGGATTACCGGAACGTGTTAGGTCATACAAGGGGAAAGAAAACATTGGAATTGCGGAATTTATGTTGCAAAGTCGCGGTCTTTAGGCCAACTGTCATATTACCGGTCGCAGCGTGCACAATCAAAGGTACAAATGTATGTATGTTTTGCTAAAAACTACCGCTAAACCAAGCTTGGTCAAATGTAAGATTGGTAAAAGATCTAGATTCCCTTTACATACCATCTGGCTTAGATCATTTTTCCTATACTAACGCCTTTGAAATGAGGAACCATCTAGACACAGCAGTCTTGTGAATGCAATAGTGACTTGAACACAAGATGTGTATTGGTTTTAAGATCTTTATACAATTTATGAATCAAACGGATTAGAAAATGCATTGCAGTGTCACTTGCCATTAAATAGCACAAATTACTTATTTTCATCATTTGTTCAGAATTCATTTATAAATAAGTTGTGTACCATAAAACGTTGAGACATGGTAGATAAATACTTGATTTTGTTTCCTTCAGAACTTCAGTTACATTACATAAGTCAGTTTCAAGCTGTGAGCACCTGAGTAACTGCCTCTGTCTCTTGAATTTTGCAGGCTTCAGTGTTGTTTTGGTGTTTTTTCCTAAATGTGGACATGTGTTTACATCACATGTGTGCAATTCTTTACACTCGACTTCATGCATGATAGCTTTATTGTCAGTGACGTTAGGTAAATATGTGCTGCGCAACTTCTATAGAAAGAAGAAGTAGAATCCAACTGGAAGAGTGTTTGACAGAGAAACAATATCAGTGGTTTGTTCTTTGGACAGGTTCCTAAAAGTGATCATTCTCAATAGCGTATCAGCTGCAATTTCCCCTGTTTAAAAGTTATTCATGCCATCCTTTTTCCACAATTTTATATATTCACAAATAAAAAAATTGTCAATCTGCTGGGTACTAGACCCATATACAAAAAGGTAAACAAAAGGGTCATTGACCCTTTAGTGCTCACCTGAGAACATGGCTGTAAGGGGGGTTGTTTAGGTATATGGCAGGGATAAAGAGTTTCCTACATAAGCCTTTGTAAACAAGTGATCCCTGGGGTGGTACCAAAATTAATCCTTGGGTCATGATTTGAACAAACTCGGTAGAGGTTCACTAGGTAATGCTTCATGCAAAATATTCAAGCTCAAGGCCTTGTAGTCTGGAGAAGTAGATTTTTCATTTTTTTCTTATATAATTCTATGTAAAATTGATAAGCCTCTGGGTGGTGCCAATTTGCCCCTGGGGGTCATGATTTGAACAAACTTGGTTGAGGTTCACTTGGTATTGCTACATGCAAAATATCTAAGCTCTAGGACTTGTAGTTCTGGAGAAGAATATTTTTAAGGTTTTACTTTCGGTTGCTATGGCAACCAGAGTTCTGCATGGAATAAAATTATTTGAACAAAAATAGTAGAGCTTCACCAAAATTACATTCCTGTGAAGTTTTGTTGAAATTGGCCCAGCGGTTTGTGAGGAGATGTTCGAAGAAATTGTTTACGGACGACGAACAGATTGTGATCACAAAAGGTCACCTTGTCACAAAGTGACAGGTGAGCTTAAAAAAGCTGAATGTTTGTTTCACATATGTAAGAATGTTTCTGAAATGTGGATCCCTTGTGGGCATTGCCTATCTTTGGTCTCTTCTTATCATATCTTCATGAAACTTGGTAAGATTGTTTTTTCCTGTCAGATATCTTTGTTCATTACATAATTGAGCGTTTTCGGAGAGAGGTTTGGCATGGTTGCACAGGAGCTTATCACCAATTATTATGTGAAATGGAGCGAACTGGTGTTCTTGATACTGACAGTGAACTAGATATATATGCATTACATGCGATATATTTAGAAAGAATTCAGAAATCTCTAGACAAATTTATAAAGGCAGTTGGTCGAAGACCATTACGAACAGAAGGAATAGAACCCCATTGCAGTTATGGATTGTGGGGCAGACTTATGAGCAAGGAACTGATTTGTCTGAGGAGGTATCAGAGAAATTTTACTTCATTTTTTGTGGTCAACAGTTGTTAAACAGAAACATGGTTCAAAGGTCAATCAGACCAATCATTTCATGTAGCAAGTTAGCCCTGTTGATCTCTGCAATTTTCTCAGACACCACTAGCCCTTTACATTTTCCGATTGTTTACACACAATTCAATGTCAGTACAGCAAAATATATTTAATTAAACAAATCAGAATTCTTTTGAAACATAGGAAAGGTCAATGGAAAAATAAATGATATTTTCTACAGGTATTATTTATTGAAGACACTCTGTCACAGTGGTGAGTTAAATACATTTTACAAGTGTAGTCTTGTGGTGATAAAGATCTGGCAAGTTTCCCATCGAAATAATTTACATTTTAGGTATTATTTAGATAGATCTCAGTCTTTAGTACAATAAGATTAAATGTTTTGCTTGATAATTAACACATGTAGGGCCATAATAGTGATTTTTTGGAAGCAGATTTCATGCTATTCATGTGGTCGTTCATTTCATATGAATGAATGATTTTCTTGTTAACTTGCTGTTGTCGTAAGGTCAGTTATTATAATTGTCAAAGAAATCATTTTGAAATACCAATTGCACACTATTTGCCATATTGATCAAAAGTATGGTCTGCCTGAAAAATGTGCACATACATGGAAGAAGTTGGCTTTAGGAGTGTTATATGAAAGGTCAAATTTCCTAAAATGTCATTGTTGCTTGCATACAATATGTTACAAGCACTTACACACCTGATGATCATGATCACTAATTCAAGTAACTTCCTTTAAAAATGTGGAGGAATACCCCAAAGGCAAGACTTATCCAGGATTTGTAGTGGAAGATACTTTAGGTAAAAATAGAAAAAAATACAGTGTTCTGAAATTCAGCCTGGAGAATAAAGCTAAAATATTTTGCAAACAACAGCAGCAACTCGTAAACAGATGGAATATGTATTGTTTCTATGCCACCAGTATGGGAATATTAAAATCACACCATCCGTCTGTCTGTCGTATGTGCATCTGTCCTTTAATTTGTTCATGTCCAGGCTGTAAATGTGTCATGCCTTGAAGGACTTTAAATGAACTTGGCACAAATGTGCCCTAGATCAAGACGATGTGTCGCTTGCAAGACCCACAACCCTTCATTCAAGGTCATTGTCACATTTTAAGTTAAATGTTATGGAATCCTGTTTATATGCACACTTTCCTGTCTAGACTCAAACTTAGTCATGCATTGTAGGATTTTAAAATAACTTTGTACAAATGTTCAGCACATCAAGACAATGAATTGGGTCCAAGACCCATGTCCCTTTCTCAAAGGTCAAGGTCAAACCATTGATTTCATAATAATGGTAGGATGTATAAATGTATATGCACATATTGTGTCTGTGGTGTATTTTTGTCAATGAATTAAGAGTTATTGAAATTTGCTTGAATAACTTTTAGGGAAATAAACCTAATTGGGGGCATTTGTCACTTACAATGACAGCTCTTGGCTTTTAAATGAAAGCGAATGTTGTTTATGCCATTAAGAAGGCGTCCATTTTTGTAGAAAAATAGAGAAAAGATGTACTGTTAGCATATCACCAGATAGACAAAATTTTTAAAGAGACTGTAGTTATCATGTATAACTATTTTAGAGTTGTTTCCAAACCTGAACAAGATAATTCATTAAACTAACATTCTTTCCCTTTCAGGATGCAGTCATGTATGGAGTAGACTTAAATGGACCTGTGGACATGTTTCAAGAAGCAGATATTGTTGTTCCGCCAATATCTTCTGTTCCAGATTATGTGATGGATACTATCAACCAAATAAAAAATCAATTGGGAGATCGATGTACTATTTGAAATAGGATGTTATTTAAGAACTAAAGATGTTTGTTATCTCTCAATACTGTACACTGAGAAACTACTAATGGGATATTATCTGATTCTGAACACGAGAAATATAGACATTAAAAGGTCTACAAAAGCATTACAACTTCTCCATTTAGTGTTGATTGTGTCCCAGCTTGGGACAATGTATGTCACAAAGAATACAATTAGACAATAGGAAGCTGCATCATAATTTGACCTTATAACTGAAGACATCTTCAGAGACCAATCTTGACCATTTCAGGCTTCTCCCTTCACCTTGTTGCAAATATTGAGCAGCCACTAAGTGTCTCGTGGCAATTTCTAATTCGAAACCTATATTCGTCACATATGGACTTGCTAGCTGGTGTGCTTGGTATTGGCATATATTTTTTTTTGTTACTTTAATTAAAAGTAGTATCTCATTCAACTTTTATTGAGTAAATTGCACATTCATGTACAAATACAAGAAATAAAAATCAAACATACAAATTTCTTCAAAGTTTTGGACAACCCCAAGTTTTCCAGTAGTGGAAATGTTTATTCTTGTTTAATTCAGCTTCAGATATCTCTTGTGTACACGAAATATTCGCATTTGTTGGGTTCATATTGAAATCGATGACATCCCTAGAGTTTTTCTAAAAAAAAACATAAAGGGACTGAAGATTATGCCTGTCAATATGAACAGGACCGTAACTTCTACACAAATTATACACATAGAAAACTGACCATGCTGCACATTGCAGCGCTATTACTCAATTACTTAAAGTATGAAAGTTTCTCAAACATTTACTAGGTTAAAGTCTGTAATTTTTATCGTAAACTATAGAAGACAATTACTCAATCCCAAAACCAATTGATCCCATAACAATGTGTAACATATGCTGCTGGAATTCCTCATACACTTGCAACTGATCATTTTTTTCTGAATGTTATTGATGGAGCACAAGTGTTGACATTAGAGAGTGCATCCATTTCATAATCAAATTCCATAATCCCGGAGTTGATGTCCGAAGGCAGAGCCTCAGATCCTAAGAGTGCCTGAAGTATGTGTTCTAAAGTGAGAACAGTATCACTTTCAGTCCAATCATCTGGGTTGACACAAACTGTTGAAATGCATCCCCCTGCAAAAATATGTCAGAAAAGTTTTCTTCAAAGAATAGCATTTTGCATATAAAATTACAATCCCCATTGTTTGGAAATTTAATGTGTAACCCCGTTATTGTGTTTGGAATAATGGGCATTATTAAGCTTTTCAGTACAGTCAAAATGGAGCCTTTCGAACACTGAGACTTTTAAATTGCATTAAGTAGTAGTCACAGACTTAAGAGTCAGCCACACACTGTTTTGATCCCAACAAACATATAATTGGCAAATGGCAGATCCATTGCATCAGTGAAGCAATCTTGAAGTGTCTCATTCCCATTTCTCAACAACATCTTCCAGTTTTAATGCAATGTGTGTAGCAACATTGACATCTGCTATACCTAGAAGGGGAGCAGTGGTGTAGAGGTTTAGGTGTCTGCCGCTCATCCCAGGTTGCGGGGTTCGAGCCCCACCAAGGTCACGACCATACCTCCTCACATGACACCATTTCCAGGAAGCGGACTTGAGAGTGACTCGATAAGCTAAAATATTTCTTCACAATCGAGCTAAAATAAATTAGCATAAACTAAACTTAAAACATGAAAGTTTAGGTTTCTTGGCCCACCAACCAAGTTGCAATTTTGTATACCTATTCTCAGCTGCTTAATGTTTTCTGTATATATTAGCAATGTGATGTAGACGATAAAAGTCTTTCACAAATCTTACGACTGATAACAACTGTTAATGCAGTCTTTGGGTTGTTACAGAAAAAAGGGCAGCGTGGGTAGGGGGTGGGGTTGGGGGTGCATGAACGACAGTCAAAAGAAAAAGGTGCCAGAAAGACAGTTGTATTTGTTCTCCACCCCCCCCCCCCCCCTCCAAAAGAACTTGAACCGGTCAGATAACCAACAACATTAAAAAAATACCCGAGCCCTTGGAAAAGTTGTTTCTGTCTGATTTGTAACCAGTGTAAATGGAAAACATTAATATAGACCTTAAAATACCAGCAAGTGGATGTTTTAACCATTACGTACTACGTATTGCTCACTTTCAGTTTTCTTCAAGAATTTCCCAAAATTGAAAACAACCATAGTTTCCTTTGCTTTCTTTTCTTCATCATCTGAGTATGAAGGCTGGCAAAATGTTAAGATTCTTGAGCCATCACAATTACTTTGCTGGAAAAAGCTTAAACTATCTGGAAAATATTTCTGCACAATTTTCAGTACCCCATGGATCTTCTTTCCTGGAAGAAAAAAAGACTGGTTATTGTAAGAGATTCATGTCTCAAATTTCAACTGAAATGGCTTAATCAAGCAAACTACACATGTGCCCATGGGACACGGATGCCCCACAGAAAACAAATCGCTAAAAATGAAGAAAAACACTTAAAAGTATTCTCTTTTAAACGAGCAGAAATTAATTTTCAATAGAAATTAAGTTGAAAAAAGACCATAACTCTTACAAATTATAAATTACTCGTACAAATTGCATTCTTGAAATGATGCTGTATCTTTATTTAATAAGCAAACACAAAATGAATAAAATCCTAAGCTAACAGAAATTAAGTTGAGCAAGGGCTGTCTCATGACAGCACGCTCGACTATTCGAAAGCTTGTCAGTAAAATGTTTTTTTTGTCTAAGAACAGGACTGATGTATTGTGTGATTGTCTATAAAAATTAAGGTAAAAGTTTTAAAACATGTTCAAAGACCTCTGTAAATGTACATTACATTCAAAGCCTTACCCTGGATTCTGTAAGCCAACTGGAGGAAAAAGGGGGGGGGGGGTAATTTCAAAGAAATACATGACCTTGTATATTTGATCATGAATAACTTTGTAACATTTCAAAATTGATATGCATAAAATTAAAAAAGCATAACTGCTGCATACTTATTTTAAGATATTTAAACAAGAGCTGTCAGTAGACAGCGCGCTCGACTATTCTCAGTGATTGACAATAAAAAATAATATCCATCCTTGAGGATATTGTAAAAAGGGGCATAATTTTGTCAAAAGGCTTGATAGAGTTACCTCCTCCTGTGTACAGGTTGGGGGCATGATGGTAAACAAGTGTGCAAAGTTTCAAAGCCAGATGTCAATGGACTTTGAAAATATTTGAGGTGGTACGCAAACTTTAACGTTAATTCTAAGTCGAAAAAGGGGCATAATTCTGTCAAAATGCTTGATACAGTAACCTCCTACTGTGTACAGGTTGGAGGCATGATGGTGAACAAACGTGCGAAGTTTCAAAGCCAGATGTCAATGGACTTTGAAAATATTTGAGGTGGTACGCAAACTTTAACGTAAATTCTAAGTAGAATAAGGGGCATAATTCTGTCAAAATGCTTGATACAGTGACCTCCTCCTGTGTACAGGTTGGGGGCATGATGGTGAACAAGCGTGTGAAGTTAAAGCCAGATGTCAATGGACTTAGAAAATATTTGAGGTGGTACGCAAACTTTAATATAAGTGGTTACGCCGACGCCGACGCTCGGGTGACTAGGATAGCTCTCCTTATTCTTCGAATAGTCGAGCTAAAAATAAGCCATTTCGAGTATTTCAGTCTGTTAAAACTGTGATACAAATCTAAGTTAAAAAGGGGCATAAATATGTCAAAAATCAAAAACAGTGGTGAAGATGTTGATAGTAAACATACATTTTAAGTTTCAAGTCAATATGTTCGATAGTATTCAAGATATTAGACTTTAAATAATTCTTTAACTAAAATTCTAAGTTTAAAAGAGACATAAATCTGTCAAAAATCAAAACAGAGTTACGGAGATTGTTTCCTTAGGTGAAGATGTTGATGGTAAAGTTATAATTTGAGTTTCAAGTCAATACCTTTCACAGAATGCAAGATATTTGAGTTTATAAAAATCTTTAACCAAAACTTCTAAGTTAAAAAGGGGCATAAATCTGTCAAAATCAAAACAGAGTTATAGGGGATTGTTTTCCAAGGTGTAGATGTTGATGGTAAAGTTATAATTTGAGTTTCAAGTCAATACCTTTCACAGAATGCAAGATATTTGAATTTATAAAAATCTTTAACCAAAAATTCTAAGTTAAAAAGGGGCATACATCTGTCAAAATCAAAACAGAGTTATGGGGATTGTTTCTCAAGGTGTAGATGTTGATGGTTAAGTTATAATTTGAGTTTCAAGTCAATACCTTAGATAGTATTCAAGATATTTGACTTTATAAAAAACTTTAACCAACGCAGACGCCGACGCCGGGGCGAGTGCAATACTTCCTTATTCTTCGAATAGTCAAGCTAAAAAAGGCCACAACACTAACAACATTGGAGATGTAATGCATGATGTTTCTTTATAAAAAAAATGAATGAAATCCCTCTAAGAGTCCTCTTCTAAATGAGCAAAAGTCTTATGTGTAAATAAAATCATGTCGAAAAAGGGTCATAACTCCTACCAAATGATGTTATACCATTTTCGAAAGGATGCTGTATCTGTATAGGGTTTACCAAAAATGAATAAAATTACTGCAAGCTGTCTTTTAAATGAGCGAAAACTTTATTTTCAACAAAACTTAACACGAAAAAGGGCCATAACTCTTACAAAATTAGAGGTGTCATGCTCACGTTCCAAAGGAAGCTGTATCTATATAAGGTACATATAAGCGTACAAATAAGACATGAAATCCCTTCAAGCATTCTCTTATAAATACACGGAAACAAATGTGTCTATGGATGGAAGACTGACGGACATTACATATATCCAGTACAAAAGAGTTTATTTTCAAAGACCAGACTGGAAAATCAAGACAGTCTGGTAACATTAACATTGTAAACATCTCAAACCAAATTTTACTCTGAACACATACACAGAGATTACAAGTAATATTCTTAGATTTCAAATTGCTTATCAATCATAAAGTTTTGATTTGTTTATAGTTATTAAGATCTTACAAAGACAACATGATAGGAGATAATTTAGAAATGCAAGACAGAGTTATCTATTTTTGTATTCTGCTCTTTCTCGCAATTTTGCTGTCCTGAAGCCAGTACAGTACAACCTGTCTTATCTAGCACCTATCAGGATCATAAAGTAGTTTGAGATAAAGCAGTATGCCGATTTATTAAAAGGTTCATTTTAAAGTTCTAACAACCATTGGGATCAGGAAGCGGTGCTGGATAAAACAGGTTGCTGGTACAGTCTGGTGCCCCATAAGGCAGGTTTCACTGCATCTATTTATGTGACCTTAATTAAGTCTACACCCAAGTGATAATTGCACATGACTATGTTTTTTCATAATAAACTGTTTGTAACTCATGAATTGCATTGTATATGTACCCTCCAGCTTTGAACCAGGGTGATTATTCTTGTTTGCAGTGCATACATGTATATACAAAAAAGAATGTAGGTAAATAAGGGAATAACCAACCTTCCATAAACTAGAGAAGTGGTCCTATGACCTCATAGAATAAAAAATGGCATTTCAAGGCACTGCTGGCCTCTCCTTTGTTACTCTCTGTGAGTTATTTTCTAAAGCCAGAGGTTTGAAGTAATTCTCCATACTTATTACCAATTTCTGGCATACCATGTGTTCCAGAAGACCCAATCTGAAATATAATCACAATTTATCAAACCAAGTAATATTTACATTACATATGTATTAAAGTAAACTATTACATGCCAACAGCACCACTCTGAAATAACATTTTCCCCAAAAAGATGCAAGGGGCATTGGCAATTTTCAGTACTATCCATGAACTGACAATCAAACAGAGTTAACATTTTCATTGGTTGCTTTATTTGCAATGCTTTCAAAGAAACCCCTTAAGTACGCATTTATACTCCACATCAGTGGATGTTAATAGTCATTTGGAAGTCCTAAAGTTGCACTAGTTTTTTCAGCTAACCAGAGCAAAAGATTATAAATGGGTAAGTTTTTTGTTTAATTTACTGGTCTTAAGTGTTGTCTTGATCCATTAGCAGTTTCCTTGAGAACATGATATAGGTTACATTTTATATTTAATTTTTACTTTAATTACATACAAAAACTGCATAAAGTCAAAATTTAGAAATCTGCATGTATGCATTTAAAAGTAAGAGGACAGAGTTTGAACATGTACCTTATGGTGAGAGCAGCTAGCACAACACCATGAGATAATCACCTCTGTCAATTAATTGTGTCAGTACAGCTAAGTATCAATTTTAGTTTTGCTGAATAGATATGTAAAAACAATGTACATATAAATCTTTATTTTAAGGCACACTTACTTCTTCGATGGCTGCTTCAACATCTGCTCTGTTAAGATCTCTGATGTCAAAGTCGGAGGTTTTTGGCTCCTGGCTAGAACATATGTAGTTTGAAAGGACTTTATTCAAACATCTTGGACCTGGATGGCCATATATGACTGCATATGCTGTCGCTTTTCCAAGCAAGAATTAGTCCTTTCAGTAAGAAGTTTAGAGTCGAGCTTAAATGTTTTGTTTTCAAATATGGAACAGTTCTTGAACAACAAGGTAAAAAACTCTCTTGTCAAATCACCACAATCCACGCCATTCTCCCCTATAAAAGAAACACAAACATTCTTCTCCCAATCAGATTCAACTGTATCACAAAGTTCATCCATTGCAGTGTCCATAAACCTGCTTCTAACAACATTTATTTTCCAAAGTCCAGCATTTTCAAGTTTTTTTTTTCACTTCACTTAATTCTGACTGCATTGATTTGCAAGATGGAGCTTCATCAGTATTAGGTAAAGGAGATGAGGGTGAAGGGGGCTGCTCTGGCAAGCCACAAAGAGCAGCATGGGTTTCAATCACATGCTCTGTAAACTTTTTTTAAACACACGGGACATTCCTTCACCATTACTGTCCTGAAAATATAAAAAAACAATTAATGTTTTGATTACTTTAAATATTTTTGGTTTCTATCAGAAATGGGGAAACAATACATCTTAATGAATGAACATGATTTGACTTGACACTTAATTTTTTTTTCTTCGGGTTTTAAGACTGTTTCAACAGTATTTCAGTTATTTACAGGCCATTTAATTTACCTTACGCCTAAATTGACTTAGGCATCTGCTAGTGTAAATGAAATGCATGCATGTATTATCCTTTGTTATTATTTTATTCAGAAGGCCATGTTGAAAATAAGATACGTAGTTATTTCTTCTATTCTTTATACATGTATGTCTTAACATGTAACCTTCTTTAAATAAGATCTCTTAGTTTATACGAATTTATTTCAGTTCGATTGCGAAGAAAGCTCCGTAGCTTATTTAAACGCTCTCGAACACTCATTCCAGATGTCATCACATTCGCAAGAGAGAGGCAGCGAGTTTTTTTTCATCGCTGCTCCCATTTACAGCTGGGTAGACTGAGGCACGTGTGGTTTAGTGTCTTTGCCCAAGGACACACATCGTGCTCCGGCTGGGATTCGAACCCGGGACCTCCCGTTCCGGAGGCGAACGCCCTAACCACTGAGCTATCGAGGCCCACTCTAAGATCTCTAATAAGATCTCTTAGCAGTAGAAGTAATGGTAGCAGCAGTAGAAGTAGTAGTAGCAGAAGTATATTTCAACAAATAATTTTAACATTGTGACCAAGCTTTTTGACAAAACATAACTGAATTTTATTAGTTTTCATTAAAATGACATTCAACCATTATGTGTCCTGAAAAGAGTTTATACTGCTGGAATTGATCAATCACTTGAAATGTAAAAAACAGCAATGCAACTAAAAACTAAAAGAAACAAAAGGGATAAACAATGATAACAGGACATATATAAAAAGATTCATACAGACAGAAATTTGGACAGTGCTGTGTAAACCTCCAGTCCAAAATTCTCTCCGTTACTGACGTAAACTAACAACTGTAACAGTTCAAAAGGTGTAGTTTAAAAACATAATGTCCACACATTGCACACAAGCTGTATGTCACCTTTTTTGTTCATTAGCAAACATTAGCAAAGGCTCACAATGAGGTAAAGTTACTATGATGTGTCAATCATCTATCTCAAAATTTTTGTGTGGCCTGTCGAAGGCATATAGAATATTTATCTCTATGAAATCTTGTACGAGTTTGAAACTGTTTGAAACCATATAGGACCGAAACAGATAGAGCATTAAAACGTAGACATAACCCATCCCGGTGTTTGACGTGTTGTTCCTCTTTTCACCTCAGAGTCTGACTTCTGAGAGTTTGAAACTTTTGAGCCAAATTGGAGGTCACTGACTAGTATTATCTCTAGTGAACTTTACAACAATCTGGCCCTTTTTTGTGATACTTGAACAAACCAATGATCTATACAAATGACATCAGTTTGAAGTATTCCAATTATGTGATAACTAAACTTCGCCTTCCATAAAACAAACTAGAAATGTGTCCGTGAAACATAGATGCCCCCGCAGAATAGGAAGAGCCATACCTATTTTCTAAAGGTACCAGTATCTTTATAAGACACATCTGCATACACAAAAAATCAACGAGATCTCCCCACAAGCGATCTCTTAAAAAAATAATAGAAACATCATTTTTCACAAAAATTACCTGTACAGGAGCCATACCTCTCATGAAATTAGTGGTGTCAAGCCCACTTACAAAAGGAAGGTGAATTTTTATAAGATGTATAAGCATATAAAAATAAATGAAACCCCTCAAAGCGTTCCCTTTTAAATGTGCTTAAACATAATAATTAAGTCGAAAAAGGGCCATAACTGTAATGAATTAAATGGTGCCATGCCCCTTTTTGAAAGGAAGCTGTATCTTTATAAAATAAATAAGCATAGAAAAATAAATTAAATCCCTGCTAGCATTCTCTCTCAAATGTGCTGAAGCAAGTGTCTACGGACGGACAGGAGTAACACTCAATGCCTCTGCATCATTCTTTGAATGGCGAAGGCATTGACATTGTAAAAAGACACATGGTCTTTAAAACACAAAGCATTACTTGCTGGATGTTGAATCATTATCTCTCATTCCTGACACCTGAAGTGACACATGTATAGAAACTATAAATGACTTATGAGACTCTCGCATCTCCAACACAAGCAAAAACAGCTCACTAACATAAGCAGTAAAGGCCCATAGTTCAACTGCTGCTTTCAGACAGTTGAGTGAGATGAACATTTGACCAAAGTTTCATGAAAATCCTTTGAGGGGTTTCCAAGATACATAGAGGACACAAAATGCAAAGCTTGAACCTTTGACCTTGAGCTTTGACCTTGATGTTGAGCCGGCGCAGTTGGTTCACTGGTTCTGAGGTGAACATCTGACCCAAGTTTCATGAAAATACTTCAAGGGGAGGAGATATGGAGCAGACACGATTTTGCCGGAGAGGGAGAAGAGAGAGAAAAGAGAGAAGAGAGAGAGAGACAGACGGACGGACAGATAGACATCCATGGCAAAAACAATATTTCTCCCCCATATTCATATACAGATAATCTCCCATTACAATTACTATTGAAAACAATAAAAAACAAACTTATTAACCTGCTAGAAGAGCTATATTTTCATTTCTGATCAGCTTCAATTCTTGCAAATATAAGCACCTCTTGCAAAGGTCATACTTACACAAGCGAATTGGCACACAGGAGTCTGTACCTTCTGTCTCTTTGGAAGATATATGTTGTCCTGAAAATGAAGAGGACAGCTGCTCTTCTAAGCTTTGAACTTATTAATTACTTACATTTTAAGGATTTAAGAATTATACATAAAATGACATTGGACCTAAAACCTATTGAAAATCTAAAGCTAACATGGAAGGAAATGATCGTAAACTGTCAAAACAAAAGGGACCATCTAAACATATTTTTCAAGGTTTTGGTTTCTGTTTCTCTGAAAAACATAAACTTTTATGACCAAGAAAATTTTACAAATTGTTTGCATATGAAAACATCTACGGTAACAGAACGCCGTTTAAATAAAAAAAAAGAATCTCATGGCATAGAAACATTGAATAATTTTAAACATCACTTATCAACAAACCATCATTTGCTTTTAACTCGACGAGTCGCACTTTCCGTCTGCGGTATCATAATTTGGGTTTATTCAGTCAAGATTTATCTAACTTGATTGTATGATACCACGCAAGCAGATACTGGCCTTTTCCAGTAGCTTGAACACAAAACTTTCACCTAGCTGCAGTGCCAATGCAAGGGTGACTGCAATATTGAATAGTCAAGCTAAAAAGTTGTGTTTAAATTCTTACATTTTCACTTTCCATGCCACAGCAAGTGATGTGATCCCTTAAAAGTCTCACGGATACCGACATACCACAGTTTAGGCAGATTTCTTCTACACAATCTCCATCACTTACATCAGTCTGTAGTATTAAGAAATAGACTGATTGTTTGTATGATATTTTATGCCGCCTTCAACAATATTTCAGTCATATTCCTGGGGTCAGAATACTTATTAAACATTATTATTTAATTATCTACATATAGACATCTCCTTTGGTCTAATGGTTAAGGCATTCGCCTTAGGAGCGGGAGGTCGAAGGTTCAAATCCTAGCAAGGGTCCGTTCTGATATGGCCGGTTGGCGAGTCACAGCTAGTTAAATAATGGTTACAGTATGCCTACCTGCCTGGTGCCTGGCATTAAAGGATAGGATTTGGGAGGCAAATGTGCTAAAAAAGAAGGTGTCTCATAAGTCAGAAATGGCTGGCTCTTTCAGTAGGGGTGACACTATAATAAACAAACACTACCTTTTACCTTTTATAGACATGTGTGATGCATATCCTTTCCATAAATTTTACATGGAAATACGCATGCATGCACAAAAACACATCGGATCAACAACAATTTCCTTCTTGAAATATTTGTTGTATTCAATGGAATATAATCAGTCCATGGAAGTCTCTCACCTGAATATCCTTAATTAAGTTTTACATCAGGCAAATAAGGAAATGTAAATTCCAACATGAACTGCTCGTAAATCAATTTAAATTTTTTTTGGAGTTGAGGCGATAAAAACAAAAATAATATCAAACAGGGAATGCCACGTACCAAAAACGCAATAACTCAATCCGTAGGTGTTGTCACTTCAATGCTAAGCTGTGACATCAGAAGGGTCATGGGTTTGAATCCCCACAGCGGAATATATTCAAAGTTGTACAGTTTTAGACAAAGGAGGTAAAGCAATACTCCACTGCTAAAATATTTAAAAATCATGCCAGTTATTTTTGTATTTTTTCTCGTAACTTGCTATGCCAACTAAAGTTCTGTATAGATCAACTTAATTTGAATTAATCTGAGGTCCGTGCAAGGCCAATAGCTTTGATGTCTCAAGGCAAATGGCCATGGCGCTTCAGAGGTGATTTTGTTGTAGCAAGCTGTTCAAGAAAATGCACACAGGTAAATCACAATCATTGCATAAAGCTCATCATCAGCACTTTGTTTGTCAAGTGAAGTAAAAACTGTTTCACTTACAGATGTATGATCAGGTGGGTCCATATCTAGGACCTTTTGAATTGGCCTTACGTAGCAGAGGGCCTGTCCAAGAGCACTTTCATCTGCCAGGTGCTGAGAAGTATATCCGCCCGATGGAATTGGCAAAGTAGTAAGTCCGTATTTGGACCCTACTGCTGTTCTTAGTAGATTATATCCGCCAGTTATTTAACTTCGGAAATACTTCCTCCAATTTCTCTTTAAATATCTGGCTGTCTGCAGACTTTATAAAAGTGACTTTCATTTCCCCTAAACCAGCTGCAAACAACGCTGCTTTCTCTTCTCTTGTTGGTTTTACATCCTATAAAACACCAAACTCTTAGAGTGAGATAGATTCAATACATTTTATTTTTGCTATTAAATATGAAGGTCACAACAATTCAAGACTTTGTGGATTTAAATGATGCAGAAACATTACCAGTACTTTTTTTACCAATGTTCGTATTCAATTCATTTAAACTTTCATACTTCATTGTACTACATGTAGTCCTCAAATTGTTTATGTTTCCTTTTTCAAATACCGGTAAAGCAACTCTTTCTTTCCTATTCTGTAAGCATATTTTCGCATAGAAATGCAACACACTGAATGTATTCACATACATGACATATGTGTAAGGTAAAGTGTCCAATAAACATTCCCATACAATGTTCATGTATGTTGAAATACAAATGGATATTAAATCATTGAGAAATACATGCATGGACCATGGCAAAGTCACAAATATTTAAAGGAAACTTATTTGTAGTTGTGAGAAAATGAATTATGACTAGCAACATACCAAGCACAGAATGGCAAATAAAGATTGGTTTTGCTTCTATAGCATGTGTCATAACCTCAATGTTTCATATACAATCCAGGATAACATTTTCCCATTGTCTTAAAATAAACTTGTTATTTTAAATACTTTGGGGTCCATATTCCTGTAATCCTAAGTGAAGAAAGCACTGTGCTTTCCAGGATTAAGAGGCATTCTTTTTTTAAATATAGCATAAATTCCCAATTTCTGGTAGCTGTTACTTTCATCTTGGTAAAACTGTAAATGTCCTTGAATGAAACAAGAGCTGTCAATAAGACAGCACGCTTGACTATTGTGGGTGCGTGCTAATAATACAAAACTTTTATCAGTTTAATAGGAAAACAAAATTCTGCTAATAAACTAGGAAAGCTGAATTATAAAAAAAGTCAAAATCTATCACTACATATTTAATTTTGGTATATTAATAGTTTGATACCAAAGCTGCAACGCTGATGCCGACGCACAAGTGACTGTAATAGCTCTCCATGTTATCCGAATAGTCGAGCTAAAAAGGAAAAACAGACCAAAAAGTAAGCAAATGATATCACTGTCTGGATGCTGCAGTTCTGAAGACAATGAGAACAAAGAATTCGTATGATGTACATAGTTTTCCCCAGTTTAGAGATTTAGGAAGTTTTTCTAAGGTGAATGAATCTACTGTAGCGTTTGTCATGACTGGGAAATATTTACCTGTCCACATTTCGAAATGACACAGAATCTGTGAGACCAGAATGTAACTCAGGTTGACTGATTGGCTGCTCTCTCCTTCTATATCTTCTATTTCTAGCATAAGGTGCAAAAAGTGCCCTTGATGCCATCCTTAGCTGCATGTTTTGAGGACGGTGACTACTACTAGGCAGCTGACCAGTCTTCTCATTCTCAAGGAGGCTGGCAGCCTCTCTCAGCAGATATGCTGCTCTTGACTGGTTACTCATATTCCTGAAAAGAGAATGTATACTTTCTTCTTATTAAACAAGTCAATAAAGTTGAATTTAAGCAAGTGTATGATGGTAGTTGGCCTATACCAAAAATGCTATCTTCATATATTAAATAACTTGTGCTAATTAACATTTAAGCATCTTTTGAATTCACACTAACATCATTTAATAGGTTTCAGTGACATACTATTATTACATGGCATTGTCATGCAGGATGAATTGTGGTTGAAGACACTAGTCTGAAATATATGTATCTGTCAAAATTTAAAAGTGCTATCTTGCTAATTTCATCAAGATGGTGAATCATTATTGAATTTATACCACGTTGATAACCTAGTGGTAGACTGAACACATCTAATGTGTCGGGTCTTGAATTTGATCTCTGGCTGAGTCATAACAAGGAATTGAACAGCCAGATTCCCCTGTATCCAGCATCTCTCTCTTTTAAATGAATATTTTCAGCTGCCAGACAGCAAGTAAATACACACAGAGAAGTAGTATCGCATGTATAGATCAATGTTTCTAGTCTGAAGTTTATGGAACTTATTGCAAGCGATGTGGCCATATAAAAAGCTGATATGACTACATATTTCTGATAACAGACTGCACAAAGACAGTGCAACAAATTGCAGTAATAATAAATTTGATACAAGTATGCTTGGTGTCATAGGGAGAACTCAAGACACACTAATATATCTTTGGATGGTACTCCAAAAAATGGAGGAATGTAAATGCATTTTAAAGAATCAGACTTGAATTTTCTTTACACATGGTCAGATGGTATAGCGTGCTGCACTTTGTCTACAAGTGCATTTGATTTTCTTGTAATAAATTCTTAAAAAATGAAGGTGTTTTTAAACATGTTAAACAATATTTTTGATCTTGTAATTAATTTATAATTACAATACCAAAAGCAATGTTTAAAGACACTTGATCATTAATTTCTCTTTGCCTTTTCCAAGCTCAGATTTTTCCTCAACCTTTGTTGTTGCATAGAATTTTGTTTTGTCTTTCTCCTTTTTCTTATTAATACTTGCATCGATTGTTCGAAGTTCTACTTTAAATTTATCATAGTCTGCAAGGGTTTCATATTTGTAATTTGCAGCTTGTCTCACTGAAGACAGAGAATAGATAATGACAAGAATGGTATGATATTAATAAAAAGACATTATCATGCAAGAAATACCTCCACCAAGTTAATTTCTTGTTAAATTATAGTGAAGTGCTTCATCTCTTTTTCACACACTTTACAATTTTCCGCACTTAAAAATGAAATAATTCCTGGATCACTGCCTTAAATTATGCAAAACAATCCTAAATCTAGTCAGTCAACTTACAGCTCATACTTACACTTCAGTATTTTCTGACTGAGGTGATTTCCTGTAACCGCCAACATAAAGACACCTTGCAAACAATATTGTTTACAACATTTACTGTACAACTCAGTTACCAGTACATGAAAACAAGAGGGCCAAGATGGCCCTATATCGCTCAATTTGGTACAAGTCCACTTGCCTAGTGGAAGATCACTAGATAATGTTATATACCAAATAAGTTTTCAAATATACACCTTTTTAAAACAAATGATCCCCCCCAGGCATGGTTAATTTTGACCCCAGGGGCATAATTTGAACCAACTTTGAAGAAGTCTACTAGGCGAATGCTACATGCTAAATATCTAAGCTCTAGGCCTTGTGGTTTCAGAGAAGAAGATTTTTAAAGTTTTCCCTATATAAGCCTATGTAAAACTAAGTGACCCCCGGTGCGGGGTCAATTTTGACCCTGGGGTCACAATTTGAGCAATCTTGGTAGAGATCCACTAGCAAATATTACATGCCAATTATCTAAGCTCTAGGCCTTGTGGTTTCAAAGAAGAAGATTTTTAAAGTTTCTACTATATAAGCCTATGTAAAACTAAGTGACCCCCCGTGCGGGGTCAATTTTGATCCGAGGGTCATTATTTAAAAAACTTGGTAGAGGTTCACTAGCCAATGCTACATGCCAAATATCTTAGCTCTAGGCCTTGTGGTTTCAGAGAAGAAGATTTTTAAAGTTTTTCCTACATAAGCCTATGTAAAACTAAGTGACCCCCCGTGCGGGATCAATTTTGATCCAGGGCTCATAATTTGAGCAATCTTGGTAGAGGTCCACTAGCCAATGCTACATGCCAAATATCTAAGCTCTAGGCCTTGTGGTTTCAGAGAAGACGATTTTTAAAGTTTTTCCTATATATTCCTATGCAAAACTAAGTGACCTGCCCCGCGGGGTCAATTTTGACCGGGGGGGGGGGTCATAATTTGAACAATCTTGGTAGAGGTCCACTAGCCAATGCTACATGCCAAATATCTAAGCTCTAGGCCTTGTGGTTTCAGAGAAGAATATTTTTAAAGTTTTTCCTATTTGTTGCCATAGCAAACAGAGTTCTGCATGGAATGGAAGTCTTTGAACAATTTGGGTAAAGCTTCATGCAAGGAACATTCCTGCATAGTTTTATCAACATTGGCCTAGATTTTTCAGAGGAGAAGTCATTTGAATCAAAATGTAGAGGTAAATTACTTACAATAAATAGTAAATATTCTTACTTAAATGCAAAATTGCACAAAAATATAGTGATCCAGGCAAAAATTTACATGTTACAACTCACCACTGTTGACTATACTACAATTCTTTCTGCACAAATGGTACAACTGTGACTATGTCACAATGTCCTATATTAACACAATGTCACTATCACTGACAGTTCTGTACACACAACGTTCCTCTCCAGATCTTGTAGACAACAAATCTCCTGGCTGACGTATGTTAAATTACTTTATAGTAATAAACCGGAATCTTTCATGTAAAGAATTTCAAACTTAAATTAACTTGAGAAAATAATCTAACACGTTCAGGGCCCCAAATCTGGCAGAGTCTTTTCGCAGGTTCGATTCTCCACATATTGATTTAACTCGAGATAATATCATCCAAGAAATAAAACACTGGAATAGTTATTCAATCACTATTTAATAATTTTATGTTCTTCTTTACTGTATAAAGTTCTTAATGGATTCTAACTTTAAAATGTACATGTATCACTTGGTATTGTTCAACATAGAACAACTATAAACTTCAACTGTTTATCTCGTAGATTATGACTACCAGATTACAAGTGTATACAACCAGTCTGAAAGTAGGTATGAACAACCAGACTGCAAGTCGGTACTGTATGAACAACCAAACTGTAAGTGGGTATGAACAACCAGACTGCAAGTAGGTATGAACAACTAGACTGCAAGTCGGTATGAACAACCAGACTGCAAGTCGGTACTGTATGAACAACCAAACTGTAAGTAGGTATGAACAACCAGACTGTAAGTAGGTATGAACAACCAGACTGCAAGTCGGTACTGTATGAACAACCAAACTGTAAGTAGGTATGAACAACCATACTGCAAGTAGGTATGAACAACCAAACTGCAAGTCGGTACTGTATGAACAACCAAACTGTAAGTAGGTATGAACAACCAGACTGTAAGTAGGTATGAACAACCAGACTGCAAGAAGGTACTGTATGAACAACCCGACTGTTAAAAGGTACAAAGATGGAACTGAAACATACAACAAATATCAAAGTTACTTATTATGATATCAGCCGGATATCATACAGACTATAGCTTTCCTGCAAATGTCATGACTCATCCTTATAGACAAGTAATAAATATCAGTTCTTTGTATATAACACATTCAACTATATACAGCTGTTCATACGTATACATTAACATGAAATGTCACCTGAGACCCTGGCAATAAAGCAATTGAACAAAACCTAAAATCATTACATAAGTGAGACGTTAAATAAAGTATAGTTTGACTGCACAGTGGTACATCCTAACAAAACCTGTTTTACGTCATAACGTGCCTCTTAACAATATTTAACTGTTACGTCTATAAAAGTACATGTATGACAAAACCTTAAGTCTAACATTCCTTGTTTATGGAACAAATCCTTCAATTACCATACTGTCAAAAGACAACAACCAAACTCCTGTAGTGATTGGGCCCTTTGGCAGTCTGTTACCGCAAGAATTTAGGGGTCTGTGCGGTGACGTCATCCAGTGTCGCAGAGGATTGTGGGGTCGCTCTCTTGGAATCGGACAGCCATCTTGCAGGGCACTCCAGCAACCCAGATATACGTATGATCGAATCACCAGAGCAAATGGCATAGGTATCAGGTAACAGTCCCTTGTATCGGAACCCCCTTGAATTGCATTAGGTTTCAGAGTGGAAACAACACTGGTGGCAGCGCCTAATTGAGCCCACTTTCGACGCTCATCCATCAAATCGCTACCAGAGCGTTGGGAAGAAGTAGGTCAAGAGTGATCTCCGGACATACCAGTGCGAAGCTTCAGTAGCCTCCTGGTATCGACAGGGAAGGAGGAGAGAAGGTAGGAAGAGTAGTGTTTTTTGCTGACCTCGCGGTATTAGGCTTGACGGAGGCAAGTAAACCTACGCGCACCTTGCTCGTCTGGCGCCATTTGCAATTTTCGCATTTCCGTGTAGCCGGTGTGGTAGTAGATTTCTCCACCGGAAGTGATATTTTGTGATAACTTTTTGTTTTAAGACCTCTCTGCTTGGTACTCTGCCCTGGGATCAGGGTACGACTAGAGCGTTACGTGTCTAGACAAAAGTTTATTATATTATTACATGGTATTTATTGTTTATACATTTATCCAGACACTTTATCATTATGGCTGAAGAGGGAGCTGCTGGTAAGAATCAAGCACCCATAAGGATAAACTATGCTTCTGTAGAAGGGTTGCAGGGAATCCCTGGGATTGGGAGAAGGATGGCAAAGGCCATAGTGGCAGTACGTATGGGGAGTGGTAATATAACCCCCGATGTGCTGACCACCATTTCCAGGAGGGAGTATTCAGCAGAGGAACTGGCTTGCATCGATTTCGCCCCCAATTAAAAGCTGGAGGAAGACAGCGCTGAGAATTCGGGAGGTGAAGAGCCGGTATGGCCAGTGTCCCAGTGGCAGGGGGCCTATGCGGCCACTGTCAAGCAGCTGAGTGAGGCTAAGGCTAGGTCAGATTTTGATGAGGGTGTTATGAAAACCGAACCGGTCACGCCACTCATCGGGTTTAATCAGACTATACCGACTGTTACAGGCGCTAGGCCCAAGACGGTGCCCACGGCTACTGTGAAGCCCCCTACCCCAGTACCGGCGGCTTGTGATCCAGCCCCTGCCACATTGCAGGCGGCTGGTGACCCTGCCCCTGCTGGGTACCATTTACCAGTAGTAGTGCTCATGACCTGTTGTCGGGTACTCAAGGCAACCAGGGTGGAAGCACCAGGAGGATGGAGTCCATAGCTACCCTGCCTAAATTCTTGAACTTTGATGGGCGGGGTAACTGGAAAGGCTTTAGGTTACAATTTCAGCGGTATGCCCTTGCCTTTGGTTTGTCAGAAGCAGATAAGCTGAACTGCTTGTGCTGGAGCCTGAAGGGTAAGGCTTTAGACTTCCTTGCGATGGTAACAGAGGATAACCAGCTGTGTCATTTGCTGGGTTGATTGGGAGGCTCGAGGCTAGGTTTGGGGAAAACGAAGACCCTGCAACAGCCCAAGCCACCTTTCAACAGGCTACTCAATTGCCGGATGAAACGCTGGAGGATTGGGCAGACCGAGTGCTCACTCTGGCGTCCCGTGCATTCAACAAACTTCCGGTACAGTATTGCACCGAGCAAGCTGTAAATCGCTTTCTTCAAGGTTTGCAACACAAAGAGGCAGGACACCATGTGTGCATGCGGGACCCGGATAGCGTGCAAAGCGCTATCCAGATGGTCCGCAAGTATGAACAGGTGCAGACGGCTATGTATTGGAGAAGCAAAGGGGAAGGGTATGAAAGGTGTCTGGAAGCGGTTGAGGAACCACCACTGGGGGTAAGCCAGGTCTCGGCCCAGGGGTCTGTTTCCGATGAAGCAGATTTCTCTGGGGCCTTGAGGCAGCTGGTGTCCAGGCTTGAGGTATGGGTGGAGAGGAAGATTGCGGCTGCCTTTACGGGCCTGAAACTGCAAAAGGGGGAGAACCGCCCTTTGGGACAGTCGGGCCTGAGGGGAGAGTATAGCAGAAGCCTCTGCTATCATTGCAACGAGAAAGGGCATGTTAAAAGAGACTGCCCAAAGAGAAGGAGGGATTTGAACTAGAGAGTTCTCCATGGGGTCTTAGTGGGGGACCGAATAATCAGAGCAGAGGTTAACACTGCAGCTTAGGTCAAAAGGTTATCAGTTCCTTGGTTACCAGCCCCCTAGGCTTAGAGCATTAACATTGATAGCTGCTGGAAGGGTTATGGTTGTGTCCGGTTTTGTGACAGATCTCTTTAACACAAAACTGGGAACCCACTGGTTTAGCGAGAACTTGTATGTGGTCCCAATTGAGCAATAATTGTTCTTGGGAGTTGTCATCTTGATTCTCTAAGGGTCAATCTGTTTTGGAAATGGGGCGGGGGTCCCCATCAGTCATGTGTCTCCCTAACCCCACTGGTAGGTTCAAGGTCATTTACAAGGGTTCGGAGATGGGAAAGGCCTTTGCAGTAGAGCACTGCACTTAGTTTTATTCCGAGCCAGCCAGTTGTCCAAGGGTAAACTAGCTTGGAGTAATAGATGACAGGAACAGGGAGTGGGGGTACGATGATGCAGATCGGCCATGGCTCGGCTAGAGGAAAGATGGGAGAAGTCCCTAGCCGAGGGATGTCGGGAAGAGGTCACTGGACCCTTTGCTCCAGGGCGATCGGAAATGATTGCAGGGTTGAGCATAGGGTTAGGACAGACCATTCCAGTCTGAGGTGCTTGATGGGCTTTCGCGGGCCACAAGGTTGGTGGGAGATAAATAGTTTGAGGAGACTAGGTAGTAATCTCAAGGTATGGTGTTGTACACTGGATGAAACTGGAGAATCCTGTTCTCGGGGTGCACATCAAGGGGGTCACGAACACAATAATGGTGAAACATGCAGGGTCCAGCCTCCAGGTGCCGGATGTGCTGGACAGGGTGTGTCATTTTGTGTTGGGGCACTAACGCGACCGGAACGTCAACTTTGTGGGGGGGGGGGTTCGGGGAAGAAAGATGGTTCATTGCATTTGGGCCTAGTCCTCGCAAGATGATGTGGTGCTTCAGCGGGGTCTGCATGGAAGGACCTGGCCAGTTCTTTTGTGTAGACCATGGGTCTTGCGCCCCTGATGGCACGCGATACATCATCCAGTGGGTATGGGTAGGACCATCGGTAAGCCAGGAAAAGCTAAGGAGACGGGGATGGTTCAGTAGAAACTGGTGCAGCTAAGCGGTGAATAGGTCATCGGTACCGGACACTGTGCAGTTTCAGGGATGTGTACAGGTAAGGGGAGCAACAGATGGGCCCCCGATTTGTACTACGAATTGAAGGCTTCAGATCTGTAATAGAAGTTTACTGGGTAAGGTCTGAAAAGGGTTGGTACCAGAGAGCGGGCTGAACTGAGCCGGGCCAAGGCCCCTAGTCAGGCTTGCCCCTATTCGGCCCCATCTGGGACATTCGAATTGTGATTGGGATGCGATCCAAGAGTGGGCCCGACCTGGTCGTAGGTCCCATCGGAGTCGTGATGATGACGAATGCCTAAGGCAGCAAGTCTGCCCTGGAACCGGCGAGGCTTGCACTTCTAGAGCTGCCTGCCCCCGGACCAGAGTGACAGACAGCTAGGTATAAGAAGTAAGCATTCAAGGGTCTACCGGGACAGTGGACTTGAAGGCGATGGCAGTGGTCACTGACCTCGGCATAGTCAAGGTTGATGTCCTGACTACAAAGAGGAGAGTCGGGCTGGGCCACATGAGAAGTGGTCAGGATCTGGGTGAGCCGTTGAGGGAGCTGTTTAAGCGGTGTTTCGGCAATGCTGAGCAGTTGTACCTCCGGCAAGACGCCCCTGATGAGCAGTGAGAAGTGGCCAGGATCTGGGTGAGCCGTGGAGGGAGCTGTTTAAGCGGTGTTTCGGCAACGCTGAGCAGTACCTCCGGCAAAAGGCCCCTGAACAGCCGTGAGTCAAGGAACAACGGCCGAGTATCCGTACCTAGAGGGGCCCGTCCGAAGCCAGGAGGTGGCCGTCTAGGGCAAGAGTGGCTGAGTAACCCTACCTAGAGGGGCCCGTCCTTAGTGAGGACGTGGCCATCTAGGGCTAGAGCGGTGGAGTAATTGTGTCTAGAGAGGCCCGCCTGCAGGCAGGCCGTGGCCCTCTACGACAAGAGCGACGGAGCATCACATATTGGCCCGTCCACAACCGGGACGTGGCCATCTTGGGCCAGAGACGTGGTGCATCCCTTTGGATATCCTGCCAACTGGAGATACCGGGACAGGGCAAACTCTTTTTAGAGTGGGGAGGAGTGTAGTGATTGGGCCCTTTGGCCGTCTGTTACCGCAAGAATTTAGGGGTATGTGCGGTGACGTCGTCCAGTGTCGCAGAGGATTGTGGGGTCGCTCTCTTTGAATCGGGCAGCCATCTTGCAGGGCACTCCAGCAACCCAGATATACGTATAATCGAATCACCAGAGCAAATGGCATAGGTATCAGGTAACAGTCCCTTGTATTGGAATCCCCTTGAATTGAATTAGGTTTCAGAGTGGAAACAACACTCCTCTGGGACCACTGTCACATAGTGTCACACTGTGCTCTGTGCTGTAAAATGTTAAGATTGCAAATATTCATGCATAATGTTAATGAGAACATAAGAAGTACAGGATGTAAATGGCAGTTGTAGACCGACATGTATACGACCCGCATGAACAAAGGAATGACAGAAGAGCGCGAAAAAAGGAACGAATAAAATCAAAACGAAGCAATACAACATCCAACCGAATAAATCAACACAATGCAGCTTCGTCATACTAACCATAGCTACCAACTTCAACAGTAGACAAAACCAATAAAACAACCAAAACTAACAATTCTGGGTTTACCCATATTACAATACAGGCAGACCTGGGGCGATTACTTGAAAAATTGTAATGATTATATTACAATTACTTTGCTAAAAACATGTAATCATTACATTAGAATTACTTCTGTTTTCAATTGTAATCATTACATTACAATTACTTTGGTGATGTAATTAGATTACAATTGATTACATTTGATATTACATGTAAAAAGCAAAAGTTTTGCAGTTTCATAACTGGTAGTGGTAATCAAATTTAATGCTTATACATTTAAACAGCTTAATTTACCTCAGCAGGTATGATGCTGATACACATTGAATGAATTATGTACTATAGACAATAGTCATGCGATTTATTATTTTCATGGCAGTGTTAATGGCAGCCTTCAGTTTCCAATAACTGTAATATTTTCACCTGTCCATCAGTCACTATATTTAATTCATTTTAACTTGAGTTGCAATTGATCATCAACAGATCCTAAAAGGTCTGAGATTTAAATGAACATCTGTCAGGCCTAAAATATATTCCTGCTACACAGAACAGTGTCTCTACAGGGGCAGAAGCTGCAGGGATTGCAAGATATGTGTTTGCTTACTTTGTGATGGATGGGTATTCTTTGCTCTGCCCAGATATTGCCGTGTTTGCATGTAGCTCTCACAGGTCAATTGGCATTTTCAAGCAAAAATGAAGTTTTGAGATTTGTTTACCGTTTCTTTATTATAAGAAAATGTGTGATCAATTATTAAATCACCAAATTATAAGCATTGATCTGTACTGAACTACCATTTCCACCCCTTCATCTATCTGCAATTATCAAATATGTATATTGTACAAGTTAGGAGACCCGTCAATGCACATTGGAGTGAGACCAGTAATGAATTATATGCAATGTATTTCCATACAGGTATAACACCTTCTACCTGTAGCACCTGGTCATAATGACTATTTGCCTGAGGCCTGATCTGACCCACTGTCCAGTATACAAACAGTACCTTTCAATATCATATGTAAAAAAGTGATAATTACTACATGTGCACATATAATTGATGTTTACTGGGCCCTTTTTACTAACAGATTAAATTATTTAAATTCAAACTGTAAATCATGCTCCTATATACTGAATGTCTAACTTTCTTTTATCTATTAAATATAAATTTGGGTAATAATTATGGACTTAATATTTCTTTAAACCATAGATGACTACAATTAAAATTGACTTTAGGGTGTTATCCACATTTTATTTTATACACCTTTAAAAAAGGTACATGTAATCATAATGTAATCAGAAAGTAATCAGGATTACAGGTCAAATTTCCATGAGTAATGATTACATTACAGTAATTGTAATCAGTTTTAGGAAAGTAATCATTACATCTGATTACTTGAAAAATGTGTAATAATTACAGCTGATTACAATTACTGATTACGATTACCCCAGGTCTGAATACAGGAGGCTGGGGATTTTTCAAATATAACAGTATAGCAGTTATGCTACAGTGGCTACATAAATATATAAACACAATTACCTTTACAATACAAGCAATCGATGATGATCAAATACTGTGAAATATATACGTCTGAGTTGTTGCAATAGGAAGAAGGTTCCGGGGAGATCTTACGTCACATCCGCGCCAGGTCCCGGATGTAGGTCTGCGGCCACTAATTTACCACACTCCTCCCTTTTCTATAATCTCGAACCCTCGGGCTGATAGGGGCCAAGGAGAGGCCAATAACCCCAGGTGTTGAACAACCAGAGTCACCACAGAGGCCAATTTACAATCATGTCCAATCATGCTACCAATAATGATCCTAACGTCGTACCCTACCCCAGACTGGACTTATCACCAGATGATTATTTCTAAACAAACAGTTTCAAAAGACAACAGTAGGCCAACGATTTGCCAACTAATAATATTAAGAAAAGAACAAGTAGGCTAGGGGTGTACTTATTAAATCAATGGGGTACCCAACCTAGCAACAGTCCCTGGGTTTAAAATACCTCCGCCCCCAAAAAAACCTGGAAACCATGAGGGCGGATTGTAACAGAGGTACCTATAGAGGCATCCCTTCCTCCCCACCAAAGAACAGAGAATTTGCGTTTTCCGTGGTAAGGGCAAGTAGGGACTGTGGAGAGAGTCCCACAACTGGGGCAACAACCCTGGCTGTCATCCCGATCAAGTGCGGGGAGCCGTGGCGATAACCTGGGAGACTGAAGTACGGGCCATCTGTCTCCAAGAGCAGCCGGCCCGAAGTGATACTCTTCAGGCCGGCAACCTCCTCCTCACAGAACCTGGCGACCCCCCGGTTTACACTGAAGAAAGTCCTTGGGAACGCCTTCAGCCAGGCTTGTGTCATAGACACAGACCCCTGCCAACAGTGCAGCTGTACCCGCTGCCCCCTCGGCACCCCAACCTCCTGGCAGAGTGCCAGTAACCTGAGAGAGGGTTCTAGGTTTAAATAATCATCCCCTAACCCCCTTGCATGGAGGACCAGGACCCCCTTTCTTGGGATCTGGGGAAGGAGCTCCCGCATGACCGCCTCCTGTTCGAGCCACTTGAAGGGATGACTGGTGCGGTCCAGGTTCAACTCTCCATACCCGACCAGACCACCCGACTGCCAGAGATTAATCATTAGCTCCCGGTCGGATTCTGACAAGGATCCGATGCATTTGGGGTGCACTCCCACCGTGGTGCATACTCCGCCCAGGCTCAATTCAGAGACTTCGGCGTGGGACGGGAAATGGCCGGGGTCACAAAAGGATGTGACCGCCCCCACCAGTGTGACCCGGTCACAAATTGGGGATGCCCCAATTGAACCCTCCACAGTGACCAAAGGGGCATTTGGGGGGAGGGACAGCTCCCTCCTTAAACGATCCAGGTGGAAGTGGCAGTCCACTGCCTTTCCGAGAGTACCCATCCCCTCCCCGGCCGCCAATAGGATAGGGCCCGAGGGTGCGTGACCAGGGGAAGGCTTCTGTGCCCCCCCAAGGGCCAGACTCTCCCTGTCCCAGCCATATGTGAGCTGTCCAAATTCCCTGTATGGAAATTACTGGCGTCTGCTGGGCTCAGCAAATTGATTGCTGCTGCCAGACAGCGCCAATCCCCCAAGGCTGAGATACCGCTTATTGGCGACACCTGTGGCGAAGGGCTTATCGGCCAATCATTCGCCCGGGCCAGCATGACCAAGTTTTTAACCTGCTGGTGGTCCATACCGAGCCCGGCAAACGGTACGGGTGCCCGACTGAGCACCCGCACAAGACCCTCTAGGGTCCCATCACCCCGGGGGACCCTTCTTGCCAACCAGTTTAGCCACCTGCCCCTCTTCCATAGAACAGATGCATGGGACACCCCCGCCTAAAGGCCAAGGGCAAATGGCTCCCCAAATCCCGGGACACTGCCCAACAAGTCCTTATCGGACATGGCCTGCGGGCATCGGAGTTATGCCGGGTCCGCTCTGCCAGTGGACCCACTGGGGACGTCTGTAGGTCCATGTTTTCTACCCGCCTGGCAGGGATTTCCCCCCTCCCCGGCGAAGATTCCCTTCCGCCCCCGCAGGGATCATACTCTCCTGCCCGACAGAGCCCGCAAAGTCCCTGTTCACCCCCTCAAGCAATTTGGTGGGGGAAGCTCCCCCAAGTGCAGCCAAAGGCGACGACGATCGGTGTCGAGGGCTTCCCTCCGGGCTGCTGTCAGTAGCGTTTAGAGGGTGCTCTCTAATGAATATAGGGGATCCCGTGGTGTCCCCCACCCTCAAAATGGCCCTGTGATGGGGCTGGTGAACCAGCTGCAAGCTGGACTTGCCCTGTGGCCCTGGCCGGAGAACCTGTGGATCCCGGGGAAGCCCACCCGACCCTTAACCGGCTAGGGGACCGAATCGGGGAGTTTGAGGCAGTTTTGGGCCTGTGTCCCGGGCTGTTCTCTATTCCTAGCTGGACAGAGGAGGATGACGAGGAACGACTCCCCGAGGGTTCCACTTGGAGGTCCCTTGGGTCAGCAAGCTCGATACCGGGGTCCTCCGTAAACTCGAACAGTCTGCTCTCGAAATTTCTCCCCTGGTCTGTGAATATCTCCAGGGGAAAACCAAGACGACAGAAGAACTCATTCACTGCGGCCTTTGCAGTTACTTCTGCCGTTTGAGCGGGCAGAGGGACCAACTCACACCATTTCGTGAACTGGTCAACCATGGCCAAAATATATTCATTTCCCAAAGTGCTACGAGGCAGCGGCCCTAAAAAATCTAGATGGACCATTTCCATCGGGGCTGTCGCATGGAAAACGGTCATGGGCCCCCGCCCCTTTCGCGCTACCTTTTTACTGCGACTGCATACCCCACAAGACTGAATATACTGCTTCACGTCCGGGCCGACTCCATACCAGAAGAATCGTTCCTTAACCTTTTCTCGGGTTCGATCCTGGCCCTGGTGCCCTGCGGTAGGGATATGATGACTCAGTCTGAGAACCTCGTTTTTTAGAGAGTCTGGTATGACCAATAACCTATCGCCCCCCTCATCTCGAATGAACAGTACCCCATCTTCCAGCTCGAGCCGTGCCCGGTTCAGCCAGAAGAACTTTTCTTCTGGGGCACGCCCGAACAATTCGCTCGGCGTGGGGACTGACTTATCTGCTAAGAAACCAATGACTCTACGGAGCAGCGGATCTGCCCCCTGCTCATCCTTCAAGAAAATCATTGAAAACCCCCAGCAATTATTTGGGCTAACCTGGAGCTCGCGAACTGTTGGACCGAAGATTGTTCTGTCTTTGCTGTCCCCCACCACCCCCCATTCCGTGCCCAGTTCGAACAAATAACTTAAACACGCCAGAGCCCCCTCTCCCTCCCCTTCCTTGGCCCTATTTCCAGCCTGGATCCGCCTCACACCCACGTGATTCCCACCTTCAGAGGCAATGCCCATGGCGTCCTCAACCTCATCTGTGAAACGGGCCCAGTTACTTTGGGCCCTCTCACAGAACTTGCATGGGAAACAGGCTAGATTGTTGGCCTCGACTCCTAACCGGTACAGGGAGCACGACTCCCCCTGAGGAATACGCGACAGGGCATCGGCGTCCGCATGTGCCTTGCCTGGTCTGTACTTAACAACCATTGTATACTGACTAAGCTCTTCTAGCCAGCGGGCTCATTGGCCCTGAGGTTCATTGAACGCCATAAGCCAGGCTAGACTTCCATGGTCGGTTCGAACCACGAACGGGCGGCCCAACAGATAATGTCTAAAATAATGTGTGAATTTGACCACAGCCAGAAGCTCTTGCCGCATGGTGCAGTAACGTTTTTGCTCGTGCGATAACGCGCAACTAGCATAAGCAATGGCCCTCTCCTTACCCCCCTGCACTTGAAGCAGCTGACCCCCAACACTTACTGGAATTACTGTCGTCCGTATCCAGAATAAACTCAGACCGGACATCAGCAATGACAGAACAGGTGGACTTGTGAGGGCAGCCTAAAGCTTTGCAAAGGCCGCTTTTTGTTCGTCCCCCCAAACAAAATTCCCATTACGAGTAAGCGCGTACAGAGGTGTCGCAATCTCAGCAAAGTTCTTGACATATGTGCGATGGTAATTAGCCAATCCAAGGAAACGCTCCATCTCCTTGGAGTTGGTTGGCTCGGGCCAATTTTTCACCACTGCTACATCGGTATCGCTCATTTCAATGGTGTTCTGACTGACCCTGCGACCCAGGAACTCCACATGGTTTTGGAAAAACTCACACTTTCAAGCCTTTAACTTAAGGCCCGAGTCCCTGAAGCGCTGCAAAGTCTCCCTTAGATTGAACAAATGTGATTCGAAATCTCCACCCAGCACCAAAATGTCGTCAAGAAAAGCCAGGACGTTTTTCCAGTTAAGGCCGTGGAGAATTAGGTTAATTGCACGTGCGAAAGTTCCCGGGGCATTACATAGCCCAAACCCCATACGCACGTGCTCAAATAGTCCGTGTTTTGTTATGAACGCTGTTTTATGGCGATCATCTTCATGAATAGAAATTTGCCAATAGGCACTGTTTGCGTCTAATTTGCTAAACCATTTACTCCCGGCCAGCGTGTCTAGACAATCATCCACCCTGGGGAGGGGATACACGTCTTTAATTGTCACCGCGTTCAGTGCTCGGTAATCGATACATCACCGGACGTTGCCGTCCCTTTTTCTGATCAAGACCGGAGGCGAGGCCCACTCTGACATAGAGGGCCGAACAACCCCTGCCTTCAACATTTTGTTTAAGTGTGCCTCCTCCTCCCCCTCAAACCCCACAGGGGTGCGCCTCATCCTTTGCTTAACTGGTCGGGCGCTCCCCGTGTCAATACGGTGCTCCACCCCAGTGAAATGGCCCAAATCCAGGTCGTTTGCAAACACGTCCTGGAATTCTAAAATCAGGTCCCTCAGTCGGGACCTTTGAGTATCCGACAGATGGTCGTAATTCTGGTCTAGAATGACCCTAATATGATCTGGGACCCGGATCTGCTCCCCAGTCTCCCCAGACACCCTTCTTATACCAGGTGTCTCTTCCTTAGATTCCCCCGTCCCTCCGGCAGACTATCTGTTATAACTGACCCTGGGGCCTGAGCTACCCCGACCCATTGTCCCATTTTCAGTACTTGGAAATTACTAGAGGTATTAATCGCGGTAAGGTACGGTTGTTTTCCTCCGGCATGTAAAGTTCGAGGGATCATTACACTTAACACCGGGCGTTGCTCCACACCATAATTTGTGGTCGAGTCCTCTATTAAACATACGACCTTGGCCACCGAGGCCAGGGGAATGACCGTCCTTTTCTTAACAGTCACCTTGCTTACCGAAGAACCCTCATGGGACCCCCACGCATTTTGAGAGGTACCTCCCAACTACCAAAATCCAGCACTTCCCTGCGGGTGTTTACTATTGCTCTCTCTCTATACATAAAGTCAAATCCCAAAAGCATCTCATCTTCCGTAGGGGCAACATGTAGATTCTCCTTGAACCATTTCCCCCCTATTCTCATAGTAACAGGCCCCACCACCTTACCGCCAAGAGGCATATTACGTCCTGTAGTCATGGGGTTCACCGTGCGGAGTACTGGGGGTTTCTTCCGCATAGAGCGGTATAGCCTATCTGAAATGATGGTCACCTCAGCTGCCGTGTCTACGACTGCTTCTACCCTGCATCCCCCACCACTATATCAACCTTGCACATGGAAACAGACTTTAATTGCCTGACTCCAGGGGGCCCGCCAGTGAGCAATTCTGCACCTTCACTCCCCTCCGGTGTTTTGAATACCTCGGGGTCCCCCTCAGATAGACTAGGAGATTGGGGGGGGGGACGTCGCAAAGGTTAGTTCCGTGCGATTCTCCGCAGGGACCTCGGTTTCAGAGCCCGGGTTTTCAAGTTTGTCTATCCCAATTGTACGACTATCCCCATTTTCAGTCATCCCAACACAGGAATCCGGGCCCTCATTTTGTGGTACCACTCCCACAGGGCCCTGGCTCCCATTTTCGGGAGCCCCAATCCCGGGGTTTGGTTTCTCATGTCCTGTTCCCCCCACTGGACTGCCCGGGGTGGAGGTGGGGGTGAACCAAAGTTCCTGATTTTGTTTTTCTAGAGGTTTAGGGAGTGTTTCTAGGGCCGCTCCCGGGTCTATTGGGTAACTGTCCTGGTTTTTAGGGGTGTCAGCCGACTTAAACGTCTCCATCTCAGCCTGACTGTCTGCAAACAGGACAGTCCTGACCCTATCACGGGGCGATTTGTCTCTGCTGTCCCTGTCCTCCCTAAAGGTAACTCTGCGGTCGGGGGACTGGCCCCGCAACTTGAACATTCCCGCTTGAAATGGTCCCCCCACAATTGTAACAACCTCCTCCTGCCCCGGCGAAGTATGCCTAAATGGCGATGGTGACCTTTCCCTACTAATGGCCCCCAATTTGACACCCTCCATAGCCCTAAGTAATTCTACCTGATCCTTGCGAGATTCCTCTTGGGTCTTAATAAGGCTTCGCATTAGATCCTTAAGGTAGGGTGATACCTCCTCTGTTAAGGGCGCGGGGCCAAGCTGGGGCCTAGGCCTGTCTCGAGCTGGGCTCAAGCTAGACCTTGCTGTTGGACCAGTGTTCCCTGACCCCTCCCTGGCGACCCGGATGTTAACTGCTTGCCCATCAAGGTCACCGCGTTTCCGCGCTGGAAAGGCCCCCCTCCCCCTTATGGCCTTATGATTATGCTGAAACCATTTCACTTTGTCTACGCAGTCTTGGAGGGAAGTGGGTCTAAGGTTGGAAACATACTTCCCCGCATCCAGGTCACGGAGACACAAACTAAACCGCATAATCGCCTGGGACTCCACATACACACCTGGGAGGGCCGGGAACGCCCTTATTGACAAACGGAGAATTCGGTCAGCCCAATCCTCCAAGTTTTCGTCAGGGGACTGGGCCGATGCTTGTAACTGCATTAAGTATGTCTCCGGCAGATGGCTGTCTCCGAACCTACGTTGCAATTTTGTCATTATCTCTGTGAATCCCAACAGTGGCTGACGGGATGTAATTGTGAACAAGTACTCCCCCGCCTTACCCACCAGGTTCCAGCAGAGCTGATCCTTGCAGTGCTGTTCATTCCATCCGCTCACCTGAGCATAGCGGTCAAACCTTTGGCGGAAAGACTGCCAATCGGAATGGCCATCAAATTGCAAGGCCTTGGGTAGCTGAACATCCGTGCTGCTCTGACCACCATGCCCCCCATCACTTTCCAAGGGTTGGGCGGAGTGGGGCAAATGAAATTATGTTGGTGTGATTGGGGCGGTGCCCCAGTCATAAATTGGGCAAAGTTGCCCCTTGTCCCAGTCCCTGTGTCCTCCCCGGCGCGTATAGATGTTTGTACCCCCCACCCATGTGACCTTGGAGGTTACACCCGTAATTAGTAAGCGCTGTTAATGCAACCCCAGTTTTAGGCGTTTGATAGGTTGACGCCTCCCCTTGGCTAAACGCCATGTTGTAAAGGGATTGGGTTGTAAGGTACCCCCTCGGGTTGGAACCCCAAGCAGGGTTACCCCCAACTGCACTAACCGGTGTAGACCCTACCTTCATGGCGCACGCCTCCCCCTGGATTGCAATCGGTGTAGGCGGAAGTTGAGGTTGGGGCGGAAGGTGGTTAATTTGAGTAGGAAATGTAGCAGGGGTTGACTCCCCCAGGGTGAAATCCCGCCCAGGGTAACCCCCATTACCCTTGCGGCTGGTGGTACCAGCGACGGGGCATACCCCCCAGTATTGGTTGCAATTGGCGTGGTGTAGGTTGGATTAGTGCAAGAGGGGGCTGGTGCGTACCTCCCTTGGCTTGGGGGGTTCATGAGGTACCCTTGAAGCCCGGGCGATGGCGTGGTTGGACAAGACAGCTGTGTCTCAGAAAGGCAATTGTCAACCTGGGTGCTACTAATTGGCAATGTAGTTAAAGGTCGAGATGCCATGGATGTCGTGCCCTCGTCTACCTGGGGCTGGGCACGCCCAGATCCTAAAAAGGTACTAGTTGGGTGCCCAAGGGTGGTAGAGGGGTGAAGTTGGGAGGTACCATCCTCGGTACTGGTCGCTGGCAGAGTGGTTGTGTACTCAACCATACCAAAGGGAGACGAGATGTAGCTCCCTTGAGTACTGCGGGCTGATATTTGCCCCCCTCTGAGTAATGGGGTCTGAAACGTACCCCCTGGCCAATCTGGACCTGGGTATTCTTTCCCCGTTCAGCCCCTGCAACCTGTGTCGCCCACTGTAAAGGGGTGCCACTTTGTATGTTTTGCTGACCATCAGGCACCGCCATATCAGGATTTACTGGGGCGTACCCTTCTCCCCCTTGACTCACCCTCTCCAGTTGATTACCCGCCGAGGTAGGTGCATCACCCTCCCCTCCGAAACTGACATGTTTTTTGCTCACCCCTTGTGCATGTGAGTATTTCCCCGGTGTAGATACTGAGGGCCTCTTTGGGGTCCCCAGGGGTCCTGACGTGTGTACTGATGCCCCCGGTTACTTTATTTGGGCCCCTTTACTTGTGCCCCCAATTGGAGGATTCCGCCCCCTCCCAGACACCCGTTCATTCCTCTGCCGGCACATCTCTCCAATCCTACGATGTAGGTCCTACTCCCCCACCTGAGATCGTGCGGAACTCCTAGATACTGTTATAAGACCCGGAGATTGCGGTGGTGAAGGGGGGCAATTTTCTACTGTTACCGGACTCAGACACCTTGGTGGTGATGGGGACCCAGTAGTTGTTGGCGCCGGACCCTGAGAGTCCGGTGGGGTAGGACCAGTGTAATATTTCCCATAATTCCCCGAGTCCGCCTGGAGTGTACCCTCTGACTCCTTCTCCCTCGCAGCCCACAACCAGGCCGGGTCCTGCGTCCTCCGTCAAAGGTAGGGCCGGATTGATCATGAAATCAATAGAGTTAATGACGTCCTCCCTGTTAGGAAGACCAGGCATTCTGTAGAATGCGATGGGAGTGATGTTACCATAGATTATCTTGAACTGGGCCAGAAAGTCGGCCCTCTTGTTGCCAATACCCGGAAGCATATCTCGGATATCTTCTACATTCATGAAATTTATGAATATTTTGTTAAAAACATTTGGTGGGTCCGGCTCGAACCAAGTATCTTTGTTATAGTCAGTCATAATGAAGAAACAGAACCTGAACTGAGCAAGAACAAGATAACACTGATTTAGTTATTGTTTAATACCCAAAAACCTGAAATTTCCAAATTTCCGATCACTTCCTGGTATATTTTTACCTTAACACCGTTTCCGGTGCGGACAACCAGACACGTGACCAAAAAACCCGCGAAACCCAAAAAATTGTTTATAACCCTAACTTAAAAGAAACCAGAACCCTTAAAACATATAAATTAAACCTTAAAATGAACGAAAATCGCCCACAAACAGCGCCCCAATCGATATAGGCCCGTTGTCGGGGACCGACAGCGGGGCGCCACCTGTTCAGACGTGTAGAAACAACGAACAATTCGTTATTTTAAACCGCGCGGGAATCGACTGATTTCACGAGCGAAATGGGCTCTATTTGAAAAGCCCTCGAGGTATCCCAGGTCAATATTAAATCGACCCAAGAAGAAAATCAGGAGACGAAATGCGGTCGCAAAAAATGGCCGCGCTCTGCGACCACGTGAGTCTCCCAGTAAAGTTTGAATTCCAGTAAAAATCGTCTCCTGGCGTGGAATCGGTATACTCTGACACCAATATAGCAGTTATGCTACAGTGGTTACATAAATATATAAACACAATTACCTTTACAATACAAGCAATCGATGATGATCAAATACTGTGAAATATATACGTCTGAGTTGTTGCAATAGGAAGAAGGTTCCGGGGAGATCTTACGTCACATCCGCGCCAGGTCCCGGATGTAGGTCTGCGGCCACTAATTTACCACAACAGCAAGCCCGTATGAGTAGTTGGGATGGCCGGCTCCTTCCCTCCCCCCCTTTCTTCCGTGTAACTGGCCACCTTCAACTGGTTGCAGAATATTGCCAGGCCCCAATCATCAAAACAAATTACAGTAATTTTACAGATTTTGACTAAATATTGTAATTATTTCTTACATATGCTCATGCTGTTCCAGGTGCCGCGTATCCTGTAAAAGTGTCTGACAAATGGCGAATTCAACACAAAGGGACACAACTTACCCAATTTTAATATTAGCTGCAGTTTCGAATTCTTCTAAAGGTACGGATTATTACGTAGGTGCCGAAAATTGTCGAAGATTATGCAAACGCACCGTCTGGTGTAATACTAGACCTGACCAGCGCACTCGCACACGTAAATGTAAACGTACAACGTACCACTGCTTAATTTCGGGGGTGATCTCAAACGATTCTAGTATCATAGGAAATCTTCATTATGAAAAAGTCTTCATCATTACATAATACCATTCACTATTATCCTAATAATAACCATTACTATCGTGTACTGTAGAACTAATACAAGATTAAACATATACACCATCATCATAATCATCATGAAGAGATTCATCCTTGCAATCAAATTAATCACTAATCAGTTTCATCAAAATCGTCGTTTTCGCGAGAGTCAGTTGTACCATTATGAAAATAAAACAAATAATGTCCCCAACACAGGTTTTGAATGGCACCGGTAGAAAATCTAAAATTAGAAAAAAAATCTTCAAGTGACCTTGACCAAAAAATACATTGACATTGACGATCCGCCCCTCAAAGAAAATGTTTTATTACAATTAAAAAAACATATATAAAATTACAGTGACCTTGAACCCAGAAAATAGTTTTTTATTTTATTTATTTTTCAGAACGATTTTAGAATTTAATATAATAAAAAATCTTTTTTTAGTAACAATGACCTTGACCCCCGAAAAAATATTTTTAGAACAATTTTAGAATTTAAAAACAATCATTTCAATAAAAGTGACCTTGACCTAGACCCTAGTTACCTAGTACAATGCAAATCTCCACATAAGCTACCTACACACTGATTTTCATTGTAATTCGTTACTCCTAGTATAGCATGAGTTGTTGATCGAAATCTGTTTTCCTATTTTAGTAACAGTGACATTGACTTTGAATTTAGTGACCCAAAATGCAATTCCAAGCTTCCTCTCCACACAATCTACCTACACACCAAGTTTGATTGCAATTGGTTACTCCTACCTCTAGTTATTGAGCGGAAGCCATTTTTCTATTTTAAGTAACAGTGACCTTGACATTGAGCATAGAACCCTTAATGCAAGCTACAAACGCACCAAGATTCATTCCAATTGGTCACTCTTAACTAAAGTTATTGAGCGCAAACCAAATGTTTGACATCCACCCGCCCGCCCGACATACGACAACGCCACTGCAATTACCAGGTTTTAAGAAAAAACCTAGTTACTAATAATAATCATTATTATCATCATCGTCGTCGTCGTCGTCAGCAACATGTATATCATCATTGTCATACTACCAACATTCATTACCATAACGATCATCTCCACCATCATCCTAAACAGTACCAGATTAACCTAATGACAAAATTTTGAGATCAAGAACATACACTTATTGATGAATGTGTTTCGCTTGATGACAGAATAAACCATAACCGACATTCGCTAATGACTTCATTATACGGACTGTAAAATAAATCAGACAGCATGATGTGCAATGAAACTTAATAAACGCACTAATAACTGCAAAGTTATAATTGTTAAACATGCAATTGCACGGCCCGGAGACACCCGCGTGATAAATTACCCTTAATTGTCTACATTTGCATTGGTATGAGTGTCCATCGTAAATAACTAAATTTGACATAATATTGTATTGTTGTTCTAACTTGAGATGGTCCCTCAATACATTGTTCAAATACAGAGTACGTTTACATGTACATGTACATATACAGTTACTGGTCAGGTCTATTACGAATGCACATTTCAACAGTGCATGATGATATGCATTGTTCGTCCAACTGGCATACGTTGTTTAACTTAGAAATATTATGCCCATGTCAGTATTACGTAGATATATTGGTCTATGTTAGCAGTTGGCCAATAAGTTAAAAGACATTAAAATAATACATCTCAAGTATGACAAACGCAGTTATAAAGAAATACACTTAGTTCCAGTATTATTTATAAAATGTTATGTTGAGGGTATATATCATACTGTTCATACTGTTTGAGGCCCTATTGTGTTAAAATAACACAATAAACCAATGGTTTCTCTGGCCTTTTTTGAAGGTGTTTTCCCTTTTTATAATAATCGTTGATAATCCATGAATTATTTTACACTTCATCATGTACTGTCATTGTTCACTTGTACATTGTACTGTTAAAATTCCATCTGGCACTATCTGCTCTTTCTCTACGATACTCAAGAGAAGGTAACCCCAAGAACTTTAACCTATCATGGTATGGGAGTACGGAATTCCGTTTGGGCCATCGCTATGAATGAAATAATCTGAAACGCGAAAACACGAAATCACGAAAGTACGATGACGAAAACGCGAAAACACAATGACGAAAACTCGAAAGTACGATGACGAAAACGCGAAAACACGAAATCTCGAAAGTACAATGACGAAAACGCGAAGCTCCGATGACGAAATTGCGAAAGTACGATATATTTTTATGTGTACATTAGCGCAGTGTTTATAAACCATAACTCCAGCTCATATAACTCTTGTATTATCCCCCTTAGTTTATATTATAAAAATATGTTCAAGTCATAGCTTTAAGACTACTGCAAGGATTCACTTGTCTTGTTTTGTTAATATTGTTTTGCGCATGCGTACCGGAAGGCGAAAGTACGATGACGAAAACGCGAAAGTACGATGACAAAAACGCGAAAACACGATGACGAAAACTCGAAAGTACGATGACGAAAACGCGAAAACACGAAATCTGGAAAGTACAATGACGAAAACGCGAAGCTCCGGTGACGAAATTGCGAAAGTATTAGGTGTACATTAGCGCAGTATTTATAAACCATAACTCCAGCTCATATAACTCTTGTATTATCCCCCTTAGTTTATATTATAAAAATATGTTCAAGTCATATCTTTAAGACTACTGCAAGGATTCACTTGTTTTGTTTTGTTAATATTGTTTTGCGCATGCGTACCGGAAGGCGAAAGTACGATGACGAAAACGCGAAACTACGATGACGTAAACGCGAAAGTACGATGACGAAAATGCGAAAACACGATGACGAAAACTCGAAAACACGATGACGAAAACTCGAAACTACGATGACGAAAACGCGAAAGTACTATGACGAAAATACGATAACGAAAACTCGAAAACACGATGACGAAAACGGGAAAACACGATGACGAAAACACGAAACCACGAAAGTACGATGACGAAAACTCGAAAACACGATGACGAAAACGCGAAAGTACGATGACAAAAACGCGAAAACACGATGACGAACATTCGAAAACACGATGACGAAAACTCGAAAGTACGATGACGAAAACGCGAAAACGCGAAAGTCCGATGACGAAAACACGAAACCACGAAAGTACGATGACGAAAACTCGAAGGTACGATGATGAAAACGCGAAATTGTATCGCATTTTCATCATCGTGTTTTCGCGTTTTCGTCATTGTACTTTCGCAATTTCGTCATCGTAGCTTCGCGTTTTCGTCATCGTACTTTCGTGTTTTCGCGTTTAAGATTATTTTATTTAAAGGCGAATATGCAGATGGCCCTAACGGAATTCTCAAATTCCCCACAATTCTGGTGGCTCTACGTTGCACATTTTCAATAGCCCTTATGTCTTTTTTTAGTTTAGGTGACCAAATTACTGAACCGTACTCTAGATGGGGTCTTACTAGGGCTTTATACAATTGAAGGAACATGTCCTTGTCCATGTATGTAATTGTTTTACAGATTAACCCTAGGCTCCTATTAGCTATCCTGATTTTTGATTGAGTATGCTCACTAAATTTTAAATTGCTATCAAATAGGATTCCTAGATCTTTTTCGGATGTCACCTGCTGTATTTCATGAATACTACCAGAATTGTCAGTCATGTAGTAACTATCAGACTCTGTTGTTTTTTTACCTAAATGCATATGTTTACACTTTTTTGTGTTGAATGTCATTTTCCAACATTTTGACCAATCGCTGGCTTTATTAACATTATCTTGTAACCTGTTCTCACTGCTACAGTCCACTATGTTGGTATACATTTTAGTGTCGTCAGCGAATAATTTTGTTTTACTATCCAAGCATTCAGGTAGATCATTAATAAAAATTAGAAATAGGACAGAAATAGTATGAATGTCAGCTAAGCCATGCCGTCAGGTTGTTCAACGTAATTTCGACCGTTTACTCAATCATCTTTAAATATAAGTGCAGTTTAATAGCAAATACAGAACACTGATATATAACATAATGAAGAATACAACAATTAATCTCTCAGAAAGGCGTGATAATTTCTCCAGTTTTATGCATAGAACATATCAATAAGAAACATGTAATATCAGATGGACAAATGCACACGTAACAAGGCAAGATGGGATGTCAGAATGCTCAATGTAATTTTTGCACCAAAACTGTTCCATTGTAAAATATGTTTTTTTTTCAAAATGTACGTGTGTTAGGGAAGGGCCAACAATAAATGTTAAAAAAACAGTTCGTGTGCGAGTTCTGTGTTGTTTTAAGTCACATTGAAATATCAAACATTAGTAAAATGTGTTTTATGTTCGAGCTGAAGATTTGTGTGGGGACATTTATAACTGTATAAACTTTGACACTTTACCAACCTTTCATCCTTATAACAGGTTCAGTTGTACTGAATGACCATAATCTTATGTTATTATAGAAATCTTCAGACTGTAAACGCATAGATTATTCATCGTTTGACACGCGACATCAATATTGCACCCAACTCGGCTTACAGGTAACTATAATCAATATATTTGTAACTATATAATTGATAGTGTTAGGACACATAAAAACCAAACCGACCTTTCATCCTTATCACAGCGTAAAAGTAATACTCTATGGCGTGCGACATTTTGTCAATATAGTCATACGAGTATTGTAATAATCTTTGTAGAAATCGTCAGACTGATGACACTTGGGAATTTCGTATTTTGACACGACATAACACCCAATTCAGTTGACAGGTAGCTACAAAACTATTCATTGCTGAAATACGACACTAACAATATGTTGTAATTTTATCAAAAGTTGGACCGCCTTAACCATCCTAATCGTTAAAGACGATTTTAGGGTCATGACTTTCCACACTTTGATTTCAGGATATATTTTCATTCCCAAAAGTTATTTGTTGTTACATTTTGGCAGGTTATCAACAAATACAGTATAGACTGTCTCGAAGGAGAAAACTGGCAGAAACACACGCGTTAATTAAATTAAAAGATGTCTGATTTAAAAATATTTATACCTTAAATGAAATATAAAAACTGCACCACATCTGGACTTGCATGTTTGTAAGAATGTTTTACTTAGTGGTTAAATTTAACAGAGTTTGCTGCATTACAGAGAAGGCAACCCTATCTCTAGTGTACTTTAAACTTTTCGGGTGGTGACTTTTGAAGTAGTCGTACATTTGTATTTTACCTCAGTAAAATGCTCTTAAGTATTGTATAAAATAATCGTGTATCATAATGACAAGAACTGTAAAGTACAATAACAAAACATAACCAAAGTTATGATAGCACGACGGAGCAACATACCTACATGTTTTGCAATAGTATGATACTTTGACCAGTGACTACAGTCGAGTGAATATAGATGTAACACACGTAACACATGCACAATATATTGAATCAATTGTAATATGTAGACTAAATTTAGGCAATGGTACATGCAATTTAGAAAAAATAGAAAAAATGCCTGAAGTGAGGTTATTGACAGATTTAATCCAATGTATCGATGATATAAAAATATATTGTGTGTATTTACATACTATCTAAAGAATTATATGAGCACACTAAATAGGGAACTTCTGTACTTTCAGAATCATTAAATATTACGGTACATATTATTGCAATAAGATTGCACTACGTTAAATAAACACTTTTAGTATTTTCCTTACATACTTTCATTCAGGGTTATTTTAATAGCCTTTTCTGATGTGTGCGTTTAATTGTTTTTAAATACTGGACATAAAATAAAGGTAGTTTATTCAGCGAAATCATGCAATTGAAAGGAAGAGTATACAGTAAAATCTTGTTCATTACATAAGGATTTACACACCTTTCGTACTTATCAATAGTACTATTTTGATTATTTGAATTTTATCAATATATATTAACTGTACTGTTTACGCTATAGCTGCATAATATACAGTACACCGATTGAAACATAACGATTGGACTTATTATTTAAATATTAACACATATTTTAGAACCCTTTTCATAAATAAGTTTCTGTGATTATAGGGACGTTACATGTAATTTATTGCATGTAACTGTATATCTTTAACACTGGATGACCCGACTGTGTATTATTTACTATCATATTTCTATTTTACTTTAAGGATGTGAAAACGGGGGCTTTATAAATAAGAAGCCGTTAGTTTTGATACAAACAAAATCTACCGAATTCGAATAATACGTGAGTTTGTTATTTTTCGCAACACACCATAGTAAAATAAAGTTTCGTGCAAATGATCTATTATCCATTTTAAGAGATATTGTTTGAGAAGAATTTGACTGATTTATCACACAGGTGGAAGGAACATACCTTTGACTTTTCTTTCTTAAGCTAATGCTTTTTTCCATGCATTTTAAAATTGATATCAGAATAAATAAAAAAAAATTGAAAAAAAATATTTTTTTTTCTTCATAGCTCTTTACTATAGACAAGGTTCCCAACACACACTGTATGAAAACAAGCATGTCGCTCTGAAAAACTCTTCGATTTCTTTCAAATTTGAGTTACGTTAAACAAATTTGAACGAATTCTAGAGAGAAATGATAGAGCTTTAAGAAAGAGTTTACTTCAATGGAAAATTCCAAGCCGTTTTCATTCTACAAGGAAAATACCAACGCTGATATAGCGATTTTCGCTAAAACCAGAAAAATGTCACACATATTCCGACAGTGATTTTCGCTAAATTCTCCACTAATATTGCGGTACTGCGAAAGACAACCATTAAAACAAGAAATATATATTATTAGACTACAAATCATGGCGTAGATCGTACCTTTACACCAATGTGTTCGATACTACAGCGGATTTTTCAGTTTTTGTAATTGTCAAAATGTATTAGCGGCCATGAAGGTCCGAGAGGTTGCGCAGTGATTTGTAACAGCTATTCAAGGACATTATCAAAACATATCCGAAGGCGATTGAAAGTGAAAGTAAAAGCATTTAGTCAACAAAAAATAAAAAATCCGCCGTAGCATCGAACCCATTTTGAGTAAAAGTACGATCTACGACATGATTTGAAGTCTAAACATATATATTGCATGTTTTGATAGTTTCCTGTCGCAGTACCGCAATATTATTGGAGAATTTAGTGAAAATCACCGTCTGGAAAATGTGTGACATTTTTCTGGTTTGAGCGAAAATCGCTCTACAGCTTTGGCATTTTCGCTTGTAGAACGAAAACGGCTTGGAATTTTCCATTGAAGTAAACTTTTTCTTAAAGCTCTATCATTTCTCTCCAGAATTCGTTCAAATTTGTTTAACGTAACTCAAATTTGAAAGAAATCGAAGAGTTTTTCAGAGCGACATGCTTGTTTTCATACAGTGTGTGTTGGGAACCTTGTCTATAGTAAAGAGCTATGAAGAAAAAAAAATATTTTTTTTTCAATTTTTTTTTTATTTATTCTGATATCAATTTTAAAATGCATAGAAAAAAGCATTAGCTTAAGAAAAAAAAGTCAAAGGTATGTTCCTTCCACCTGTGATTTATCAATGCATCATATGTAAAATATGAACTGAAAAACTTTTTAAATTAGACTTCAACACCATAACCTTAAGAATAAAAAACTTTTTTAATATGCAAGATATAAGTCAGGATAATATTTAACAAATTAAATTTTGAAATAAAATGATATTCCTATTCTCAACACTCGGATGAAATGTTTAATTAAGACCTGATCGCCTAAACAATATCCTGGTCAAATAACTTTGTAAATGATAGAGTAATGCAAGGTGTGCAAATCATACAAGGTATATTGATTTTACTGGAGCGTGTTAGGTATTCGCCTCCCTTTAGATAGTAGCGTAATGTATTAACGCATAGTTTCCTAATAAACAATGATTCGTACACTTATCCATTACAATGCCTTTTTACCTTGCAAAATGAATAAGGTTATGTTATAGTTAGAGTATATAAAAGTAATAATTTATTATCGTATGAAATAAGCACGTTTTTGCCAGGCACTATATATCTAAAATACGCATCTCAAATGAAGAACGTGACTGTGTGCAAGAGCAATTTTGTCTTTGGTCCCGATAATTTCCCCTTCTGTAGATTGGCTGCCATTAGATGGTTTAGGCGCCGGTGGTGTAAATTGATTAGTTACCGACGAACAAAATTTAGTGGGGCGCTAAACACTTACAGCAAACATGTGGGAATTTACAGTTGTATCACGTGCATTCTATTCCTTCATTGAATCTGTGACACATGTACAGACCTTGTCACAAGGAGCATTCTCGAAAATTCAACATGTAAAGTAACATTGCATACACTTTATAGGCATGGGTCGACAGATACACCGACGCATAGATTTTAAAAGCATTTGTTTACTTTTCAATACTCAGACTTTATTTTTACATTATTTTTGTGTTGTTTCTATGTGACCATCCAAGAGCACAATTCTTAAAGTTCAGTTTCAGTAAAAGAGCGAGGTTAACATAATCTTCCTTGCAAATTTGCTGCTTTAACGACCGTGTGATATGTGGAGCCAAATTGTCGTCAACCAGACTAACCAGGACTCTTCTATGCATATAAATAATCGGTATGTAACTTGTTTGAATGCCTGCAGTTTGACAAACTTGTGTCTCAACAAACTTCGCACACATCACCCATGTTGATAACCCCCTAAGTCTGAATGTTTTGCCTTAACAGAAACACTACGTAATTCTTCTAGGTCAATGGGTTTTGACTTTCCGGCGTCATTTTGAAGAAACCTTTCGTCAACGTGTTTATTAAGTACAGCCGCAGGCCTTTTCCCACCACTACTGTTCAGGGGTTGTGTTGCTGCTCATCGTTCCTCTCTACCCTTGCTAATTTGTCTCGTGGGTCTTGACGTTTTTGGCCTTGCTGTAATAATACGACACAATGTTAAAACTAGGACAACAAATGATGTTTGACGGCTTTCTTAAAATGCTTAAACACTGTAATATTACGTATCAATTGTGGCAAGTTATTCCAAAGGATACACCCCTGGTAAGCAAAGACTTTTTACCAAATCCCTTCACCTTGGGAATACAGAAACAACCACTGTCAATGGAATTTAACCTGGATTAATCACCAGGATTGGGACAAGAAGATACCCTAAACCTTGTATAATGAGTGTGTAATGAGTGTACAACTGGTAACCACGTTAAATACCGACACTGGCCTGGACCAACATGAGACATAGAATTCATATTCAAGACGAATCTCACTAATTTGTTTTGGGTTGCTTGAAGTCTACTTTTCTACAACTGTGTCAAACCTTGGTACCAAAGGGAACAGACTAATCAAAATGGCACCGGATGAGGGATGTAACCAATAGCTTTCTGGAATATAGTGTTAGAAAATCACGTTTTCTATACAGGAACTTTAACCTAGCGTTGGTTTTACTAATTATTGACCTTTCCATAGGCTCACCAGACAAGCTTTGCTCAAAAGTGGCACCAATATATTTAACTGAATGGACAGCATAAATAATATTGCCATTTCATGATATTTCCATGCTGGATTGAGACCTTATTTTTGAGCCAAACGAAATGGACTGTTTCTAATTCACTGTTTAACACAGTGTCAATACGGCTTTTATTTTTACCTGTAATCAATATGCAAGAATCATCAGCAAATAAAAGTAATTGATTTTTAACACTGTTGACAAGTCATTAACGTAGATTAACAATAAAAGAGGTCCAACAATTTATGATAACAATTTCATGCTAAGACAAGGTATGCAAATCTTACAGGGCATGTATTGGTTGTAAAATATTATTGTAGAATTCGCCTCCCTTTAAACAGTAATACTATGTTTTGATGATAGCGATGCTGAAGCACCATTGTCACAAAAATATTAGTTTAACTCGTATTTAAAGTTATGTGATAATCACCAAATGCAATGATACTCATCACATGTTCCTTACTTTTTTTAGATAATCATGAGTGCATATTTCTGCTTATAAAATATAACTTAAAATGAATCTGCCTGAATAATATATACCATTTTAACAGAACAACTTCTTACAAGTAGTTTCTGAAAAATTTTATTTTTAGTCTCAATGTATATAAACCTTCGGTTGTAAACTGATACAATTTTGTACTTAGTTGGACATACTTTTACCTATAATCGCGATATAAAGTTGGGACAATGCTGTATTCTTATTTCCAGAGTTACAGATAATCGGAATATGCCTTATCTGACTAAACGCTGTTAACAATTTATATTAATAAAAACCGAAACAACGATTTTTAGGCTATAATTAAGTTAAAATTGGATAAGAAAACTTTGACATGTATTTTCTTTTGGACGCTACGACCCTTATGATTTTGTTTGTCCGTGGGATACATTTTTAGCGCGTTGGATTAATTTTACGAATGCATTTACCGAACGGACCAACATAACTGTCTGTTCTGTCATATGTTTTGCAATTATTTTTGAAAGCAAAAGCAAAAGCATGTTTTTGTACAGATGAAGCAATGTCTTTTTTGTTGTCACGATGACCTTTAATTTGGCTTGGTAACTCATTTTATGGTATATTTGCGTGAAGTTTGAGTCAGCCCTGGAAATGACCGAATTTATAAACACACAATATTTTCAAAGAAGTGTACTTTTACTCCCTGTTTGTAAAAATGATAAATGTACGAGTCTTCATGTACAGTCTAACCAGCCTATAGCGGTCAGCAAGGGGACTGGGCGAAAGTGACCACTATAAACAGGTGACCACTATATACAGGTTTACAAGGATATGATATATATGCAATATCTAGTTACGGTAGTTTATTACATTACACATATGGCATATCAATTTATATGATGCACTTATTAATGCTTTTAATGTAAAACAATATACATGTACATCATTTGTTCATTAGTTAACTTTCGTAAAGAAGTCTGTTATTTTCTTCTGATTTGCTGAAGCACAAAATTGATCAGCAAGTTTTCGAGAACTATTCCCACATTCAAACGCTTTTATTTCACAAACTCGTTCTTCTAACGAAAGCGCTTTACGTTTAGGTGAAGACATACTGGGCAAAAACTGGTTTGTCATAGATTTTTATACCTGATGATGTCATTAAACCTGAATAGTTTTCGATCAAACTTACGCAAAATCACGGAAATTCATAAAAAATCTCATGCATAAAGACGACATCGCTCAATCATTGCTCAAGATAATCACTAAAATATCAAGCAAACCAAACAAACTCACCAAATTGATCTAATCCTTTGAAATTTATGTATTATTCACACATATTCAATGATCATAATCCACATTTAATCGGTTTCAATCAGCTGTTTAATCAATGCTTCCGGCTAATTGCCGTTATATTATTACTTGCACGATGTATTTTTTAAAGTTCTCGTACCAAACCCGTCACTGGCCGTTATATAATCAGTTCCGGACTAAAATAAGTGGCCGCTGACCGCGTTAAACCGGGTCACGCTATAAACAGGTTACATTAAGAGTAATTTCCTGCCGTCTCACCTTAGACTGACCGTTACAGACAGGGTCACGTTATATACAGATGACAGCTAATGCAGGTTAGACTGTACCACATTTCATTGGTTGTGAATAGGAAAGTCGCTTTTTAAAAATTGCAAACGGGATAGTAAGTTTGAAATGAGTAAGTGAGAGTAGTATGCATCATTTCACTTTTTTTTCTGCGCATTAGGATGTGTTGGCTCTTTTTGCTCACTGTTTTCTATTGTTTCACTTGTCCATTTCTAAAGGAAATATGTAGTATGTACTTAGACTTATGTCTGTTCTCAAGCTGCCTTCAGATGATTTTGCGTTTATTGAAAACCTCGACCTTAAATAAACTGCGTACACGTTTTGCGGTATAATATATCTAAGATAACATTTAATTAGTTTGGAGTTATTTTGTATACAATCACAACCGTCAAAAATGTTTGTTGTACATAACCTTAAGTTAGTCTCGAGAGAGACAAAAATGTCCATGTGGTTAGACAACACGAGATATGTCCTTGAACTAAAATTATGCTCAATTAACAAATGCAAGGTACTGTTTTGCAAACGACCATACAAAGCGTTAGATCAAATATATTTTTGGCCTGGGAACTGAAAGTCCCTTAGGCGTAAGTTAGCATACCACATTTCAAACACTGCAGACAATTTAACTGAGCTATGTGCGAATAACAATGTGCTTTGGGAAAGTAGTGCAAGACAGACCAGATCAATCTTTTGTTTGAATGTCGCATACGATAAGACCATATTACCATTAGAAAAGAAAAAGAAATGTACATGCACATATTGCAGTGATGCCGCACAACACTTTAGTATTAGAGTCAAATGTGTAAATATACAATTTAGGCATAGGCTATAATAGTTGATACTTGGTGACGTAGCATTTCATTTAAGTCAGATTTTCTGTTTAAAGGAAGAATATACCATGCTGCAATTAGTCTAAATACCAGTACATAAGTGTATGATTTATATACCTTGCGGTCTTTTTATACTCTTCCGTCTGCCGTAACGACTGTTTAATCATGTATAAAATTTTAGGTTTTCATTTAGCAGTTTGGTGAAGAAAACTGTTTATTATTTCTTATCAAGCTAATGTGCCATACACAGGTTGGTGTTATTATCATCATTATTATTGTAACTACATGTATTATTTTTACATGCTATATTCACAATAGTATCATAATCATCATTATTATTATAACTATGCGACATACCATGTCTTATATTTACATACATTCTAGCATGAAATGTGCCATATTTGCCCATTTTGCCGGTGTTATTACAGGAGAATAAACGTGTGTTAACGGGGAGACTCACGAGTAGTTATAACCCGTTTTCATTTATGCGCAGTACAGGGCCATTGTAAGCAATGGACCTGTCTCCCAAATCTTACATCATGTACGGCATCAACAGTGCCGGGCTTAGAAATCGCTGATGACGTCATAAATATGACGTAAACAACACGCATTATTGAACGTCGTACCAGTAAGAGCGTTTCATTTTTATTTTTATGATTTGTTATGCTATTTATGCTAGAATAGCGTTAACGAACATTTTCTCGTGTTATAACACCTGCAGAAACCCTAACGGGCTCGGGTACCAACCCATACCTCGGGATTCTGCAGATGCTATAGCACGAAAAAACGTGCGTTAACCCTACATAAAAAGTTGTTTTTTAGAAATCGATTTACATATAAACGTTGTAGAATGTAGTTATCGAACTATGGAAAAAGAATATTGTTAGAGATATAACTTGATCTACTGGTTATGACCTGGGATATGATTTTATTTTAGTGCTTTAACTTCATGTGCACTACTTACAATTGCTAACAATGACGTGAGACTGGCATTTAAACTGAGCACTGCTGTTCTTGCAGAATGTAAGATAACCAGAGGTGTCTCTGAAACGTGGAATACTTTATATGCACTCAACCTGTTGCTAAAATAGCCTCATAAAAAGACCAGTCTGCCAAAAAAAAGACAGCAGAAATCTATCTGTGCACTTCACTCAAACCCTTTTCAATTTGGTCCGACATTCATATGAAACTTTGCAAAATATTCATTAATACAAACTGGAATAGGTGTTTTAAACTAAATGGCCATGTTTTATTCTGAATAGCAGCATTCAGTGCAATACATCTTGATATACCCGTTAGTTCATAATGTACAAAGTAGGCCAGTTTATATATCAAATAGTTTCCAATGTGACCAAAAATAAAGTTGTTTAGTGTATTAAGTAACCTTTGACGCCTACTTGCAAATTTAACAAAATGTCATTACATTTTTTTTTCTAGTCCGTGGTCTGAGTTTATATGTTTAAGGGTGTCGGAAGAGCGCTCGTGTAATCACATTCGTTTTGCACGCATGAATCATGGTTGAATCCCTTTATAACTTACATTTCTCCTACAGTGCGGTTAGTCCAAAAGCTCACGTGTTGTACTTTGTCGAGTGTAAACCATATCATGCTAGCGACAAATGACAATCTTTGCTACAAGTGTAGATCATGATTTACCTGCTAATCTACATAGTGTAATTATAATCTGCACTGTTCCCAATTGTGTCGACCAATTTGTGCTGAACATGCATAAAAAAGGAACCAGTGTAAACATTTAAAATGGACAAATCCCTTTTATGAATTAAGTACGGCGAATGTTATAATTATGACGATTATTTTATTATTATTATATGTTTGATTAGCGTATTAATATCTGAAATCATTCATTATTATAATACATTCTCATTCGTGGTCGAACATATTTTAAGATACTTATTACCCAAAAAGTAGTTTAATAATAAAAGTTTTAAATAGATGTATACAGAGATATTTCAAAATGTTTAAAAGTGCGACTTTAACACCAGTTCTTCAAGCTATATAGCAAGGCATTTGTATCCGTCATTGTTGTTGCAAATAAATGTTTTGTATGTTTCACGTTTTGCTGTTTGACGTTAATCAAAACAGGTTTTGATTTATTAAAATATACAAGGTAAAGCTAAAATAATATCCGATTCGATTTTGAAGTTAAAGAATAGTATAAAAATAGCAAGGATCACAAAATATCATTCACTCTCTTAAATACATAATTGAGATGTACAATAAATAGCCAAAACGTCTAGGTCAACGTCGTCGCGTGACAAAGTGTCTGTACCTGATGACTCCATTATAGAGGGTGTTTAAACTAATGTAGTAAAACGATGTCCTTTTTGATATAATTACTCGTTTACAACCGTATGTTACTCTGTGAACTATTACATTTTTGAAATAAATTAACAGTAACACTGTCAGTTTAAAATAAACAATTTGATATGTACACCGGTCCTATAATATATATATTAATGCTTTTTTTATTTATGTACTATGCATGTGCACATGAAATATAAAACAGCAGTAAAATATGTAACACGTTCGAAGATTTTGGTGGGGATATTTTGTACATTGTAATTGTATCGATGATAGCGTTCCGGCACTTAGATACTATATCAGCTTTTCATCGTGATAACGGGACCGATGTAGTACTAGATGACCTGCGACCTTTTGTCAATATAATCATATGTTATGATAATCTTTTTGAAAATCTTCAGACTTTGACGCTTCGGCTTTTCATATTTTGAAATGAGATATAAAGTTTGCAGCAAACTCTGTTAGCCGATAGTTATAAAACAAAGTATTACTGAAACAAGATACTAAAATAAGTGTTGCCTGTTTGATATTATTTTTGTTTTTTTGCAACTCTTTTTTATGCTAAACATAAACAGCCTTAACCATCCCATCTTTTGAAGACGATGTTAAGGTCATGATTCTCAATACAGACTTTTATGTTCAAAATCCCTTTTCTGCCAGGTCTTTAATAGACGTAATATAAATTGTTTCTAACATATAATTCTACTCGACAAACGGGTTATTGGTGATTAGAATCAAGTAAGTTATTAATAAGTATTTATACTGTAAAAGAAATATGGAAATATGCATCACATTCTCCCTCGCATTTGTGCAACATTCTTTTACTTTGATGTTTAGTTAAAAACACAATTGTTTGTGTCATGGAAAAAGGTAACTCAAACTTTAATGCGGAGGACGACTTGTACGACTGTATTACACAACCAAAATATTTCTCTCTCAAAAGTTTGTTTTCAGTATCTTATGTGATAATCGTTTATTATAGTGACACACATTGTAAAATAAAACGACAAAAGTTATAGCAGGACGAAACTGTCGACACTGAACCTATATGCCACTAGTTAAGCAATGTGAAAATAACTCTTAACGTGAATATATACAACATTTCAATATAAACGGAACATAGCTGGCACATAAACGTATTTCATTAACACTTGCTGAACCGTCGTTATCCATGAATAATGGATATTGATCTTTATTTATCTGCCTATGTGAACATATTGCCTAATTTAATAGCAGCAATGAACGGCAGCAGATAATTGATGATAAATATGTACGTTAACATTGACTATAGTCTTATACATCTGCATTGCATTTTCCTACATATTTTTCGGACAGTGCTAGAATCAAACTTATCTAAATTGTACTATTAATCCGTGTATGAACTTAGCACAAGTTGTTGTTTACGTCTACATTACGTATTTTATATTACCTGCACTCACATTGCTCACAAAAGACGGATACTTGAAAAAGAAAAGTATATTTTCCTAATAATGTAATTTTGCCTATTTTTATACTACATAATGTCAAATTAAATTCCATGCAAATAGAATAACCACTACATAAATTTATATGAACTGTCCTGTATTACTAGTATCATGTTTAGAAGTAATTGTAGATTTGAGTTGGGAGTGCAATATATAATCTCAACACATTGTAAATATAGTTGTTGTTTCTTTAGATTAGCCGTTATCACCATTTGCCAAAATATAATGAAAATTATGTTTTTTAACATGCAAAGTGCAATTCAAAATTATGTTTTGCACTGAGAAATAACATATTTGCAGAAGTACTGTCTCGTGAGTGAATCGAAATAAGGAAATACAGTTTGCGTCTACCTTTTCTGTGCCAGAAAAGAGGAATACGTGTATGCCTCGACTCTTCAGAGGCGTGTTACAGCTACTAACAACAGCAACACGCCTCTTGAAGTTAAATATTTTCAAAGATTTTATCGTCAATTCAAAGAAACTTGGTTTGATTATTTTTACTCAGAGCGCAACACCGGGACCTAAGACTGTTCTCTTATATCAACGGCTATTTGAAAAAGATTCTTTATCTTTATTTTAACCTGCTTGTACTCGCATTATTTTGATAATAATATAAGTAGGCAATAATGGTTTCATGCGTTGATTGAAGTATCTGATGTGGTGTAACGACATACTATTGTTATAGCTTGTGCTTATATATATATACCGTCCTGGAGCATTTTTATATCATTGGTTAAAGTCCCAGGAACTTTTTTTTATTTACTGAGAGTTAAACATTAATATACTAATAGGAAAATGATATAATCATGACATATTCATTTATTTTGTATTCGATGCGATTTTTCACGTAAAAGAGTTGCCAGGAAGCCTTTTTTTGCAATATCATTGGAAAAAATACTGCTCTATAGTTCTTACATGTACAATATTTTAAAAAGTTAAGTTATTAATATTTTTGTTACAAATAAAGGTCATTTCCGCCGGTAAGACACCTTTCTTGGTGAAATAAGAACTACTTGATCATTTAAGAATCTAAAGGCCGGGGTAATGAAAACGGTAGTTTCATTGTAAATGGATGTTTTTATTCAAATCATTCAAGAAGATCACGAAACTAGTAACGGACTACTGAAAAAGACGCGTTTGCATCTTTAGAGGCTGCACATAGTAAAATAACTTATTTTACGGCAATAGTTAACCTCGCGTTTAAGTGTTATCAAGATATTCCTAATATCTGTAAAGATAGACATGGGCTAGAAATACAAAAGTAGGAATAAATGATTTTTTCAAATGTAATAAGTTAAACGCAAAATTTAATTAACTGTGTAAACATAAAATGTCCCTGTTTGTGTAAAACGTTTAGTAGTTGTAACGTGTTTTTTCTATCCCGATTTACTTTCATCGTTTGTCAATAATTACGGTCCGACAATCATCTAGCGTGTCCTAAACGAATTGGTAAATTATAAACTTCGTAGTTGACTGCAACACGTAAAATGAAATAAAATCCATGTGTGCTGAACATTAATGTCGAGTTACATCTCATCATTCCTTTGATGTACTATTAAAGTAAACATATTTAACACAAGCAAACCGTTGTTGACAATTTGGAATTTTAATTTCACTAGTTTTAAATATCATGGACGTGATTTTATTTGTGGAATTACACATATGAGGATTGGAATCTGGTGCAATACTATTGTAAGTATATTTTAAAGTATCATCACCCTTTGTATTTCTATATTGAATTACTCTTGCTTTCACCGATTTCAGATGTTATTCACATATCATTACGTTCATGAGAGAGAGATGCATCCTGTTAATCAATGTTCATTTATCTCCAGCCTTATCAACAATATGTTTCAGTTCTCAAACTAGCTGTTCAAATGCGTTCAGTCAAAATAGGATAATGCAAACGAGATATTCTGTAGAACATTGTAGGCAGTAGCCTAGCTCAGTTATTAATAATACAGCAGTGTATATTATTTTACTCTTTTAATAATTAAAACAATATCGGTTCTCTTAACTGGAAGATATATCTTGCAGTTACTTTATTTTCACTTTCATTATCACCCGGCGCACACCCTGTCCATAATACTTGCAAGAGTTGTGAGGCATAATAACGAGATGGATAGAGATAGAGATATATATACCTATGATATGTTACCATCATCAACACATTGATACTCTTCATTCTTTTGGTTTCCTTTTAATGACAGTGCCCGTGCAAATGAGAGATATTTTAGCTTGTTTTAAAATGTTATATGATGTTGATTCCTTGATAGAATAATGATAGAACTGCGGTCAAGGTAATCCTCTAAATTTATAATGAAGTATGGATTTATTCCGTATTATCATTCACTAATGAGGATGATAGCGGGTAATTCGTTATAAAAAATATACACACGCCGCTTAAATTCAACAGCGTTTTCCTTTCTTCTTATCAATTCAGATAATTTAACAATATGTTACCTTTTCGAAGAATACATTTACTGAGTTGAATCTTTTAACGGATGGTGTATTTGTTGATTATTGTTAGATTGGTAAAGGACAATTCTAAAATGTTAAAATAAGTCTACTGTTGTAGAGGCATAGAACAAGGTACTGCATTACGCATCAAACTGTTCCCATTAAGAATATATTAGCAGTTGATCAAAATCCTTATTTACTAAAAGTCGTGTTGACACATCTATTAATAACACTAGCATACAGAAGAAATCATTACTTAATTAGCATCTTGTTTAATATTAAAATTAATTACTAGTATCATTAATTGTATATAAATATATATTTGACATTCTATTCTGATACTGTTTAAAACAAACAAAAGAAATGTAATTCCAGCAATTACAAGCAAAACTAAATTGGACATATTAAGCAGTGATCAGTGTTTTCTAATGTTTGACATATTCGTTGCTCTGTATAATGTGCTAATGTATTATGTTCATCCTTGCCGCAATATCGAACTGAAACTTAAATTTGCAAGGGTAGAAAATATTTTGATTTTATCTCCTGTTTCCCATTTTAAATTTTTTTATCTAAAACACACATAGCGCATTTCAATTTAATGTTTAAGATTTAACATTTAACAAAAAGCTATTTGGATATAAATTTATTATGTTTTTCATAGTTTTAGTTATATTGTTGAGCTTTAGAAAATCATTATGAACATGTATTTTCTTTATCAAACTTTAAATAATCCGCCACAATGAATTACCAAATTCAAATAAATATCAAACAATGTTCTTTTGGACATAGATTTAGTTTAAAATCAAGAGCAAGAATGCTAACATCACCAGCTAAATTTCCATTACAACTATGAAACGTTCACCGTTTTATCAGCTTGGCAAAATAAGAGTTGCAAATGAAAAAAACAGAATACATGTTTAAACCGGTTTAAGCTCCCCAGTGGTGTTTTTGCCACTGACCGTTCCAAGGCGGTGCCCCACTGTGTTCCGTTAATTGTTCGTTTTGTCCTCGTGTGTTTGCTTTGTATGCTTGTGTGTGTTGGTAGTGTATGTTTGTGTGTGTACATGATTGTGTGTGTGTGTGTGTGTGTGTGTGTGTTGTGTGTGTGTGTGTGTGTGTGTGTGTGTGTGTGTGTGTGTGTGTGTTGGTGGTGTGCACTTCTGGGTGCTGTGGGGCTCGTTTTGGGGAGGCTGCGTTTTTGGTACGTGGCATTCCCTGTTTGATATTATTATTGTTTTTTTGGGTTTAAAAAATGATGTAACACGAGAAGAATAAAGCATTATATCCGTTTGTATTTTAATGCCAACATTAAAATGCTTTAAGAATTGAAGTTTTAGCTGTATGCTTGTTATCTGTTGCTTCTATAAGAAATATGAAATGACCGAGATTACAGAAGATAATTGTTAAAATGTTTATGTCAAGACCTGATAATACCGGTATATGTCAATTGTCATTAGGTTGCAACAGCCGGCTTCACAATTTTCGTTCTGAAATCAAGCCAATTTATATAACAAATTATAGTTGAAATATAGTGTTACCGACCTTTATACCCCTTTAAATCAGCAAACAGAAATATTGTTTTTGAGACAACACTTTTCGGTACCGGCAACATTTTAACTACAATATTTACACATCTTCCTACCGGATCTCATTAAGTCATTTACAGGTAACGTTTATGATTGGAACCGCCAGCGACTTACTTTGATTCCTACAATAAGCAACTGTTTTTAGAACGAAATCTTTCTCAAAATAGCATTGTTTATCATTATGACAGTTAGTCATTCGTAAATCCATGTCTAATTCTATGCTTGTTTCGTGTTTTTCCTAGTGACGCCAGGTAATTGATATATACAATGTACATTATTAATCTTGCATGTACTATACATACTGTTTTTCGGTCTGCTAGGTAGCTCAATAGGCAGAGCAACCCAAAACTGAACCTATTTTGTATTTGGGGTGGTTCTAGGTTCAAATCCTGGTCTGGCAGTACCTATTGTCTTGCAGTTAGAAAACGTAATAAGCTTAGATTCTTTATATTTTGTAACATATAATCTAATTTCTATTCAAATACCTATGGTTTGAAAACGCCAAATGATTCTCTCAATGCGACAATTCAATCTAAGGTGTATTTTTCGCAATAAAACGTATAGCTATTTAACATTAAATACTGGTAATATGACCGACAGAGAGAGACAAACACATAAACTGGTATTAAAACTATGTAGCAAAAATCTCTTAGATTTTCATTATCATCGGGCTAAATGAAAATAAAAATAAAACAAATCGACAAAAAAATAAGATTAGGACTATCATTTATGAATATGCAATCAGAAATGACTAACTCCTTACTATGGATTTAAGTATAGTATCATGTCGTTATGATACAAATAAATAGCTCCTAAATTAAAACAAAAAAATTAAGACTTCAAAATAAACAAAACGTTGACAGCTTCCTTTACAATATTCTTTAGAAAAACGTATGGTAAGTGCAGATACTTTTTGTATCAACTCATTTAATGCATATTTGAAGATCCTCAGTGCACTTATCACAGTTTTTGCGCCAAAGCATTAAGAAGTGCAGTTATATGTTTTCACTGTTTGATGAAAATGTGCTTTGAATGATTAATGAAAACAAACTGATATTTGTCACTTGAAAATACCGAAAAGTGATATTAAAAAAAACCTCCGTTGCATGACTTTTTGCTTCAGGATGACATATTTTGAATGTAATTTATTACAAAAAGTCTCAGTATTGGTTACGGAGATATTTTTGTTAAGTATAAACGGTTGTACAGTTTGAATTATAAATCTATATTTGGAGAAATGATGATTTTTTACCAATGAAGACATACAGATTGAACATGGATCTGTGTGATTATTTAACTTGCTGCCTTAACCTACTTCATAGTGATAGAAACAGACTAGATCACCCCTAGATCGTATGTGATCTTGCAAAAAACAAGCTAATTGTTCTAAGGGTAAATATATTTACCAAACTTTAAATATAATATAATTATTTAAATTCGTGGTTCAAGAAAGAAAACCGTAAATCCACAAAAAATGAAATAAAAATCAAAACAAACTATCAATAAATTTTCATTTCTTCACACATGTGTAATTGCACATTGTAAGCCATTCATCTTCTTAGTGTGTTCTTTATATTACAACTTTGTACTTTAAAATATGTACGTTAAAGATGCTAATACGCTCACCAAAATGACACGATATGTAAGTTGATACTGCAAAAAGTAAACATTAAAGCAATGTAAGGTGCAATAATTGGCTGATTTTCTTCTAATATCGAAATTTCATTTTCTCAATAATTTCCGAACTGAGTGATTTCAATTTTATAGTTGTTTTGCTATGATTGCAGCTAAAGAGGTATTGAGACCATCGGTAAAATCATTCTTATTCCGAAATTTAGTTAACGTATTATATATTGCATAATAGAATGTTGACATACATGTTAGAATTAGACTCAAGCAAACCAAACGTAGTGCTAAATTGAGTTTATCGTGCACTGATGATTTACACTAAATATATTCGCACCTTTCTCCCTTTAATTGCTGATATATTTAAAGAAATAACTAGCACAACTTCTTATAGAAACAAACCAATCAACTCAAATCATACATGTTACACATATGAAAGGTACAACAAAATGTTATCCTTTGCTTTGTCATGCCATTACAAGAAGGAGCGTTATTGTTCTTATTTCAGAACAGATTTTGGCTACTCTGGTTCCTCACCATTTTTCTAATGTGTCTGGGAGTTGTGCATATGTGTAAATGTGTTTTAGAAAATTTGGAGATATAATGAAGTTATACTGTACATGTCATCCTACAACAATAATTTATATTTAATAACCTAAACAGGAAGCTTAAATTACATTGCGGACATAATTAATGTCAGGTTATTTAAATACGAATAAATTCTAACGACAACCAGAAAGCATTGCCTTTACTGATTCATTGATTCGACTAAATAAAGATATTGAAAGTAGCCAAGTATACACATTTGGTAGGTTTTATTTCGTCAAAATTGTGTTATTTGCAACATATCTTAAACAAAACTTGGTGTTTTTTTTTCTTTCTTTTTGAACTTTAGAGTATAAGTGATCGAACCAATAGATCATCGAATCAAAATAAGTAACACTGTAGTAGTGTTAGCAAACATTTGTTTTGTGGATTTAAGTCTGATCTACATTTAAACGAACGATTTCTATAAGATTTTGTAAACATTGTTTCCTAATATTCATGTCGCATCACTATGTAAAATGCAAAACGTTCCGGTCTATTAAATACTGCTAGGGCGATTTGTATCTCTTAAGTGAGACACTGCTAAGCCAACAATGTTTTATACTTATATAAATAATGTAAATGAAATCAGTCATATTAAGAGGAAACGGATTAACTTCAACAGTAATGAACATGACCGAGCTATATATTATTTAAAAATATTTCATAGTTTGACAAATGGTTAATGAAATGATTCGCGGAATTTACCATTTGGGCTATGCAGAATAAGTAGTCCCTCTTTTATGTGGTTAAGTGTCGAGTAAATACATTTACTTTAAACGATTGTGGTAAAGGGTTAGCAAGAAAGCGTCTCTGCTAAACAGTTTTAAATTGGGTTTATCTCCTATGAAGATTTTGTAAGATTGACATCATCAATATGTATAAAAACAGAAGTTAATCATATTAAGATTCGCACATAATAATGTACCTCTACTTTGAATAAGAAATGTTTCCTTCTGGTTCTGCACCAAATTAGTTTTTCTACTGACTGCTTTGGTGTAAGATCGCAAAAATAAGTTACTGTTAAGTTTGACTGAAAAAGCAGTTTACAGCAATGTGTGCCTGACATTAAAAAGACAGACATCAAACAATCCTCAATGTTCACCATGAGCAAACTGTGCTCTCTAGAAAGGCAGTGTCAATGTCAATAAAGAAAGAAGTTGTCTATCTAAAAGTCAAGTACATTCTCTTTGCAGGTTTTCTTATGGCTCGGATTTGTAGATTTGCTCATTTTGCAAATTTGTGAAAAAACTTTCAAAATGCAAAGGCTTAATTTACCATGTGTCAAAGTGGTATTACCGTTCAAAGTGACGATCAAAATTTTAAACAAAACATTAATCAGTAATTTATACCCCTAGAATAATAAACATTGCCATGGCTATAACTCAAAAATAGCGATCAGTATAACATTTTCATTTACATTGAATAAAGAGGAAATCTGTAAAATATCTTTTTTGACTATCCTAGTCAAAAATAAAAATTCCACCCTTTCGGTTATGAATATCTTAATTTGTATTTGTTAACAACAGAAATAACTTGGTAAAACATATTTCTTATATGTTTTTTAATGATATATGAATAATAAAATTATATATTTAAAGTCACACAAACATCAGCATAATTCAGTACGCAACTGATAAATAATCCATAGTTCTCAACTGTAAGTTAAAACATCAACTTGTTTCCGAAATTACTTTTAACTGTATTTGTTTCACGGTTTGTTATAATAATTTAAACTGCTATAAAACCACTACTTTCATTTTATTTAGTCAACGCAGTTGATGTATGTTTCAAAGACAAAGTATGTTTTTATATTTAAAGATCCATTACTAAGGCCAAAATTGAGTATTCGTTTAAATCTGGACTTTATAACTTCCTCTTCACAAGATAAAAACATATGACAAATTGAATCGAATGTAACCATTTGGTGTTGAAATTATTCGTGTACAACCAAAGAATTAGTAGATCAGGTATGTTGTGTTCATAAAATAACGAAGGGTTTCCAATTATTTAGTCCTGAAGTCAGTCAGAACTAGACTGTAAACATTAAGTCCATGAACAGCTACCGAAATTGGACCAATCCCTGGTATAGTTTTGAAGATGACTTGTTAATACAGTTAAGCATTTATACTGACATATTACATCGTGTGTTGAGTAGCGTTGAACGGTTTCCTATACAAGCCTGATTCTAGCCATTGTATTGTGCCGCTTTTTGTACATTGACAGGAATAATTAGAAAACAAAGGAACATGTTCACATCACAGTGATGCCATTTAAGTGTAGGCAAAAGTGGTCAACATATGTTGACGTAGTATCGCAACTGTCTTTTTAGTAACAGTTCTGTTTAAAGGGACGCTATACCATTCAATACCATGCAATTAATTATTATGCAAACCAGTTAACCGCTGCATGATTTACACATGTTGTGGTCTTGCTACGTTTACTTTTCTGTCTATGGTATCCATTGTTTAATTATATATTATATATATATATAACTTTTGGTTTTAATTTGGCACGTCGTGATGAAAATTGTCGTTTAGTTTATATATATATTTCGTAATATACAAGACGACTTTAAACACTGCATGATTTACACATCCTTGCTATATTCTTATGTCTGTGGTATCGATGGTTAATCTATGTATTAAGCTTCAGGTTATATACAATTTACATACAATTATATACAATTTGACGTTTAAATCATATTTATTATTGTAGGTATTATCACTATGCAACTTACCAAGCTAAACTTTGCATACATGGAACATTTGCTTTTTAAAAATCGGCATCAAAGTTTTAATATCATTAGGACCGTGTTGAAGTATTCAGATTTAAGTATGAACGTTATATTTCACACAGCAATGACGTTGCAAATATAAGATACATACGTTTTCAGCCAGTAATGAAGTTGAAACTTTAAGATATATATGTTCCTTAAGAGTTTACCTACGTTGAAAGGACAGTGAAATAAAATTAAAACAGTAAGCTTTCATAAATGGGAAGGTATATAAATCATTCAGCATTGTACTGGTTTGTAGAATAATTTTCACGGTCTTGTCTCCCTTTAAACAGAAAATAACTGAACTGTTTCTAAGGTAAACACATTTTGTAAAGGATAATTTGTCAAGGGCAGCATTTGTCAAATAACTTAATAAACAAGATGAAAGACTATTTTGGCATTTCAAAAGATTTGTGTTGTAAATAGTGCATTTTACCCGCAAGAGAAATCAATGAACTGTTGTTCGAAATAACGTAAGTAATCAGCGTTGTTTGATCTAAAAAGATCTGGTGATGAAACATGGGACCAAAATGTCGAGCTCAAGTTAGTTGGTGGTATGCTAGATAGGCACGCCGCTTGCATTGACCTTTTAAGATACAAAATGTCCATGCACGTTTGAATTGAAATACACATTGTTACATAAAGTTGTTTGGTTCACAATAAACAGGAGAATTAGTTGTTCACCATTGTAACACCACTGGCTTCAATTTATTCATTATGAAATCAAAACAATATTTAAACAACTTGGGTGGTATTTGATTAAAATTGTGTTGTTGTTGTTGTTAAAAGGGCCTGAAACAATAATTAAACCATGTCGCATTCGATCATAATACATAAGCCATGTCTTAGGGTAGTTGAACATTATAGTAAAATACACCTGGAAAAAAGTACACCCTGGATGTAATAAAGTAACTTTAAAAAATATGTTTCCTGACAGCACCGACGAATTAAGCGAAAGAAAAGTAATATAAACCGTAACAGCCACCAGCTGCACGAACTGCGAACTAACAGTGATCTGCAAGAAGATCCGAGGTTCATATGGGGGCAGACTAGTCAATATATGCGTGGTCACCCAGGCACAGTGACGGTTTACGCTACTGAACCTATGAAGTATCGATCTAAATGGCATGTTTCACCTGAAATTTCCATTGTTCTCTCTGTTTATATTCACAAGGTATTTGGATCTTTTGTAATTTTGATAAATCTTTAGCAGGACTTATGGTAGCGATAATCTTGTTTTAATAATTTGTTAGCCGGGTTAAGGTGAATTTTATTGAAACAATCTGATATTGGAGCATTCCCTATCGAATCGAATAAGTGTGATATGTAGACTTTTTATGGCGTAGCACCGGGAATACATTCATCCAAATGAGTATAAATGAATATAGAAAGTAATGTCGTGACTATTGTCATATATCTAATATAGATATTTTCCCGTAAACAATGAAAAGTTGGAAGTCTTAAAATGAATCTATTACATGCGATTGCTATCATGTGGACAGCCTGTAAGTCGTTCATAGAAAGGCAAAATCCCGAACTGTTTTAACTGAATTAATTAGCTAAATTATATCAAATCTTCTTTTAACTCTAGTTTCGTAACTGTACATGATAAAAAGAATTTTGCCACCATCGGACTTTTATACTATGTCCATTATTATGCAGAAAACAATCTTCCGATTTCTAGTCTTTTTAGATATCATCATAATTACATAGCAGTTTCAAATCAGTTTCTATTCAGCAAATCGGCAAGTGAGATATCTCACCGGGTGAACTTGTCATGACTCTTGACATGCGGAAGAGGTTGAAGAGACAAGCAGATACAAAGAAACCAGGGTAATAGACTCTAGCTATTATACGAATATAGCCCTTGGTTCATGTATAATTACCCGGTGTAAAGCACCGATGCACGTAAGACTACCTCTGGGTTTCTAACCAGTTCAACTCTATATGGGTGGGAAACACTGAAAAGTATTTCTGTAATGCCAAGTACACCGGTCGAGAATCGAACCGATAATCTCTTGATTGGTACTGCAGAGCGTCAACAACTAGATCACCGCGCAACCCCATTAACAGTGTTAAAATAATTTGCTCTTGGATGACAGTAAATGTACAATGTTTCCAACCTTCTTTTCAGAGCTACGTTTGTATATTTGGCTACATTTAGAACTGTTTTCTTCTTTCTTGATTTCAACAATGATAGAAAGATATGCATATAAGCTCGTGATGTATTTCCTCCAAAATTGGTTAATTATTTTTAATGTACCTGATGACTCCATCGTAAGGGATGTCTAAGCTAATGTAGTTAAATGATGTCCTTCGGATGTTATTTCGCGTTTGCAACTGTACTGAATCAACTGTTATATCTTCGCAATAAAGCCAGTGATGTTGAATAACAATTTATGAAATAATGGTCGTGAAAACTAATAGATCATGTATACAGATACAGAATAACACATGTACACAATCGTATCATATGATAGACTAAAAATATAAGAGATGATCAGCTCAAGGAATCAATCGCATGGATTAGCACATTTCTGACATGAGGCTAATACTAATAACAATTACTTTCTTTAGGTCACGGTGTTCAATTCTTTCAGCTGCAAAATGCAATATAACATTTTGCCAGATGTGCAATAGCTTATATACAATTTCAAACAAGGAATGTTTGGAATGTACATTCCTTACACTACAATTTTATTTTTGTTAAACATTTAGATGAGACTTCTTTGGAAAATATATTACTTATAGTTAAGAGGAAGTGTAAATGAGCAAACAATGCGCATAACATATATCAAATCATTGCTACATTTGTTTAACAAACCAATGCGGTCACATAAATATTCCTTTTTACTGAAACTATGTGATGAAGTAAAATTATTTTCAAACCAATGGTGTAAAAACTTGTCACACGGTTGATGTGCGATCGCTTTATTGAATTATGCCATATTTAAATGCACAGTGAAATATTAAACATCAGTAAAATGTCTTATATGTTCGAGCTTAAGCTTTGTGTGGGGACATTAATAATGATATAAACTTAGATACTTTATCCCAATTTGCAACATGTTTTTCATAATCATATGTTATGATGATCGTTATAGAGATCTTCAGACTTTGGACGCTTAGGCTTTCCATCATTTGACACGCGACATCAATCTTGCACCCAGCAATTTAAATTAAAGCTATTTAAATTATTGCTGAAACAAATACTAAAAGAATTGTTACTTTGTAATTGTATACATAATAAGGATAAGACACACAGAAGGCATACCAACCTTTCATTCTTATCACATAGTAGAAGTTATACTATATGACTTGCGACATGTTGTCCATTCAATCGTACAAGTGTTAAGATAACCTTTGTAGAAATTGTCGGACTGTGGATCGTTCGGCTTTAAGTATTTTGACACGTGAAAACAATATTACACCCAATTTGATTCACACGTACTATAAAACTATTTATTGCTGAAGCAAGATACTGAAAATACGTTGAAACTTTATTTAATGCTAAACCTGGACCGCCTTACATGTAACCATCCTAATCTTTAAAGACGATTGAGGGTCCTCACTGTGTGTTCCCAAAAGCCATTTGTTGTGGGTTTTTATAATAAGACTGTTTCGAAAGAGAAAACTGGCAGAAGCACAAGTGATTATTAAATGAAATGATGTATGATTTACACATATTTATACTTTAAATGAAATATGAAAAGTGCACCACATCCGGCCATGCATGTTTGCAAGATTGTTTTACTTTGATGTTAAATTAAACACAGAATTGGTTGCATTACAGAAAAGGCAACTCTATCTCTAGTGTACATTTAACATGGAGGAAGGTGACTTTTGAAGGATCGTAAGTTGGTAATTAACAGCTGCAAAAATGCTCTTCAGTACCCTATAAAATAACCGTCTATTAGAGTGACAAGTATTTGAAGTACAATAACAAACTAAAACAAATGTGATTGTAGCACGACGGAGCAACATACCTACATAAGTTGCAATAATATGATAACTTGACAAGTGACTCCACTCGATTGAATATAAATGGAGAAAACGTAATACAAGCATTACATGTCGAATCAATTCTTAATATGTAGATTTCATTTAGGCAATGGTAAATGAATTTCAAAACAAACAACTAAAAATACCTGTAGTGAGGTAAAAAAAAACATCTAAAAATACCTGTAGTGAGGTATACAAATATATTTTGTGTATTTACAGACTAGTAAAATAAATACATGTGCAGAATAAACGAAGCAAATGTTCTATATTTTCAGAATCATAATATCGCAATAAGATTGCACTGTGTTGAATAAACACTTATAGTATTTTTCTAACATACTTTCATACAGGGTTTTTAACAACAGTCTTCTATGATGTGTGCGTTAAATTGTTTTAAAATACCGGAAGAAAATTAAGGTAGTTTATTCAGCGAAATCTTGCAATTGAAATGGAGAGTAAACAGTTAAAGTTTAAGCCTCAGAGCTCCTTCATTACGTAAGGTCTTACACACGTTACTTTTCTCACTTTCTTTAGCAGTGAGAGAATGGAGTCGAAAAAGAAAAATTTGCACAAACAAAATCTTCTGCATAGAAATTGTGTAATTTTGTATATATTCTCTATAACACAAACATCAACCACAATTTTATGCAAAAAGTGTCCACACAGGAGTTACAATTAGATACTAGATCCACAAGTAAAATAATAAGAAAACAATTCCTAAAGAAATATTGATTTGGGAGTTGCATATATGCACAGGAAATGTAAAACAGGATTTAATGATTCTTATAACTATACCTTATACACATACCTGCAACATATTTGTTTTCCAATATGCAAGATATAATTCAAAATCACATTTTTACAAAACCTTAATTTAAAGACTATTTTCGTTTTTAGATAGCTCTTTGTCATTGTCGATGCACAGCCCATTCTTAAAAGAATCGAAGTACTACTATGTATATACATGTGTAAAAATACCATCAATGGAACACGTTATGAAGGTTACAATTTCACTAGTAAGAAAAGGGTATGCAAATCATAAAGTGCATGTTATAGTTATATACGATCATTGTTGGTATTCGCCTCCCTTTAAAGAGTGGTGCAATGTTTTGCTATTTATATCGGCATCACAATTGTCATTGTCACATACACAAATGTAGCTAGGTTTAACGCATAAGGGATATTAAGGGATAATTATCAAATGCAATGATATTGACCACATGTTTCTAATTATTTTTGTGATTATTACCTGTATTTGTGCATTTTTCAGCTAATAAGATTGTAATTTGTGACACTTTATATTAATTTAAATTGCTTGAAAATATTAATTATCAGCCTTTTCTAAATTATTTTACAGAAACACTGTTTTGGACTATTGTCTGAATTTCATTTTTAGCATCCAGTTTCATTGGACTGTCATGTTATTGAAAAATGAAACCCTTTGCTGTAAAAGGATATAAATTTGTTATTTTGAACCTTAATTGAAAAAGTTTCAGCAACATAATCTTTCAACTGAAATAAAATAACATGTATGTTTCAATTCTTTAATAAATAACCAAATGTTTGTGTTTGACCCCGCCATTTGGAGAATAATTAAAGGGCATAGCGTGTATCCCTGTCACATAGACCGAATGAACACATTTCACATTTGTGATATGATCCAACTCTTTAATGAGTAAAAGATTGCCCAGTAATTGAACATCAACGGTAGACATTCAGTGGTTTGTAAACAGAGTATGACGCACAACCTCTAAATAAGTTTAATTTTTAATTGAACTATTTTCGTTTTTCAATAAACATTTGTGTTGCATGAGATACATATTAATATATTCCTTACTTAATTAGTTTGCTTATCTATATTATCACGGCTATATCTACAAGGACAATTTTCATAATTAGCTGCACACATGGTAACAAATACAATATATATTGCAACTAATACACACAGCGTCAACATAAAAAACACGCGATGTTTGACTCTGTTCCACGTGAAATACTGATGCTGTCATCGTGTCCAATGCCGGAGATAACTTTGTTTACAAAAGTGCTGACGACGGCAATGATAAGTACATAAGCTCATTACTAAGCGATTTTTAACATATATACTTCATTTTCAAAACCTACAATAGCGCTAACATTAGACTTTGGCACGTAACGTAGTATTCATCAATCAGCCTAAATCAGGCCCTTGCAACAGAAGTGATTAACCCTTACTTGGTTGATTTTTTACATCAAGGTCAATAAGCAACACATGTATGTAGAGGTCATGTCAACATTTATTGTGTCATTATGATGTCATCAATAGCAAATTATAACTCTTAAACCAATAACAAAATAATCAAGAATTCACAATTTACAGCTTCCCTGAAAAAATATTTTTAGAAAAACGTATGGTATGTGCAGATCTTGTACCAAATAATTTATTAATGTTAAGTATTTCAAATAGAAATACAATCTAACGACAATCAGAGAGCATTGCCCTTACTAGATAATCGTTGATGTGACTAAATAAAGATATTGAAAGTAGCCGAGCATACAGATTCGTTTGGTTTTAGTTCGTCAACATTTGCAACATATCTTATAGAAGACTTGGTGTTGTTTTTTTAAAACTTTTCTTATTAGAGTATAAATGATCGAACCAATAGATCACCGAATCAAAATAAGTAACACTGTAGTGGTGTATGCAAACATTTGTTTTTCTGATCTAAATCCAAACGAAACATTTCTATAAGGTTTTGTAAACATTGTATCCTAATATTCATGTCGTATGACTATGTAAAGTGTAAATCGTTCCTGTCTATCCTAAATACTGGTAGGGAGATTTGTATCATTCCTAGGTCAGACAAAAGGTCAGGTTAGCGTGGCGGTTTATTTGTTTTAAATAACTACACAGTATCATGGCGGAATATTTGACGAACGTTATTTAATTAACATATTTAGAGCATTTCGGATATAACCAAAACGTATATTTCAATAAACAGATAAACTTTCAATGGATAAATGAATGTTACTGCCCAAACTGTAACGATACGCTTATGATTCACGTTTTCGTGTAATATTTCTTCATTGTTTCACAGACAAATGTCTCTCAAACAAGGCATATGATATAAATATGAAAGAACATATATCTTCTACTCCTAGAAATTCGACATAATGTCGCAAGTCTAACAGCTAAATTTCTTCAAAAAGTAATGAAAAAACATATCAATTGATATCCAAGAAGTTTTTCTAGACTGTTTTGTATAAGTTAAAGACAACACTGCTAAGCCAACAATGTTTATGCCTAAATAAATAATGTAGAGAAATCAGCCATATAT
>JAFMSR010000023.1:791727-805331 GCA_022818135.1 Saxidomus purpurata | reverse complement strand
TAACGAAACTATACAGGGCGAGATAAATATTTTAAATGCTTTAAATGAACATGTTATCAATGTGTCTAACATTATACAGAAAACCAAGTTTGATGAAGACCACTTTTCCCATTTGAAACAATACTTAGATGAAAAATTGAAACATAATTATTTTGATATAGATTTTATGTCACCATTTGAACAATTATTGAAAATTTGGATTTTACTAAATCTACGGGGCTCGATGGAATAGGACCATTGGTAATGAAAGGCTGTGGGGATTACATTACCCCAACTGTAGCAAATATAACAAACAATAGTATTTTACAAGGAATATTTCCAGATTCACTGAAAGAAGAATATGTCATTTCTCTATTCAAAGAAGGAAATAAAGCAAATCCATGCAATTATCGACCTATATCAATTCTATCAACACTATTAAAAATATTTGAACGCCATGTTTCTAAACAATTACATACGTTCTTCAATAAGACAAATATTTTACATACAACACAATCTGGTTTCAGACAACAGCACTCTTGTCATACTGCCCTGACACGACTAGTAGACACTTGGCTGAAAGACATTGACTGTGGAAAGTCGGTGTGGACAGTGTTTCTTGACTTGAGAAAGGCTTTTGATCTTGTTGATCAGCAAATATTATTGCATAAATTAAAACTGTACCATTTCTCTGAAAGAACAATTAAAATTTTCGGGTCATATCTAAGTAACAGGAAACAAAAAGTTAAGGTTAACAATTCTTATTCAGAAACGTTACCCACTCCGGTGTTCCACAGGGTTCGATCCTTGGTCCTTTATTATTCCTTATTTATATAAATGACATAGCTTTCTCCTCACAGACAATTAACATGGACCTATATGCAGACGATTCGACTATGTATGAATCAGACTGCAGCATAAATAAAATCGAAGCTAATCTCCAAGAAAATTTAAATGTAATTACTAGATGGTGCAACTAAACAATATGTCTTTACACCCAGGTAAATCAAAGTGTATGCTTATATCAATAAAATACAAAATAATGAATGCCCAAAAATTGCATTTGTCGATAGAAAATATTTCTCTTGAAAATGTTAAAATGCACAAAGTTCTTGGTGTTTTAATTGACAATACTTTGTCATGGACAAATCAATTATCCAAGGTATGCAGTAAACTAAATTCTTAAATAGCACTGTTAAAACGAATACTTTTTTACTTGTCTGATGATATGAAGAAGATGTATTATAATGCATACATATTGCCATGTTTTGACTACTGTTGTACAGTTTGGGACAAGGGGATAAGTTCAAAATCAGATGTTAACAAAATTCTAAAGATTCAAAAAAGGGCTGCTAGGATTTCCTTAAATAATCCGAATTTAACGTGTTCCTTGGATATGTTTCGTGAATTAAACTGGCTTACGTTTGAACACAGATGTGCATATCATATGTGCATATCATATGGGTTTGCTTATTTTAAATGTAAAAAGCAGCTCTTACCGATTTATATGTCAGAATTAATAACATTTTCAAATAATGGTACTTACAGACTCCGTTCTTCAGAACGAAATGAACTCATTCAATTGAAACCACGTACAAATTATTTAAAAGATACATTTAGCTACAGCAGCAATGAAGTGTGGAAAAAGATACCACCGAAATAAGAAACTGTACAACTGTATCTTTTAAACTATAAGAAATTCCTATTCCAACTTCAAAATCCAAATTAAACTGATATTACTGTAATTTTGCTGCCGGATATATAACGAATGCTGATTTTTATAAACTTTTCACTATTGTTTAACTGTTTAACTGAAACATGTGTGACTGATTAGGAATTTTTCCACTGTATAAATGCATCCATCATAGATAAAAGATGAGTGTTTGTCGGGTTCATTTATGTCATTTATGTTTTGTTTCATAATGCCATTTTTATTTCAGGATTGTTTCTTTTTTTTTTCTTTTTTGAAGGCCACATTGCAAATAAGTTAATGTTTCGCATGTCTTAATGTGTTAACCTTCAGTAAATAAAGATATTATTAAAGAAAGAAATGTGTTGGGTTCTTCAGAATTGACAAAAAGGGCAGGCATTCAAAGACGAATAGCTTTCCGACATTTCTATTTAAAACACCATAGTTGTAATGTTGGTCAAACTTTATCATGTCTGCGCACAACATAATAATGTTCTGTCTGAAGATAAAGATGTTTGCATTTAAAGTAATGACGTTCCTACACAACATAATTACATTTGCAGATAACATAATGACCTGTACGCATAATGTTTAAATGTATGCACTTGCAGCATACACTTTGCTGTCAATATCTAGCATAAAGGACTATGAGCAGAATAAAACAAAACTGAGCACAACGTTGCAGTGAAAGCGTTACATATTTAATTTTGCTTCACGTGTCGCTTTGTTACAATCTTATAATTAAAAACTTAAACACTATGGATATATATAATATTTTACAATTCAGAAGTCTCTCAGCCATTTTATTTATAATATTCCGTTTTGTAGTACACATATTGTTTTCTATACCCCCGCACACAAAGTGTAAGGGGGTAAACTGTATTCAGCTTGTCTGTCTTTCCGTCCGTCTGTAGTCGCAATCTTGTGGACCCTTAATCCCCAAAACCCCTGGTCAGAATTTAATGATACTTAATAAAAATGATAAGTACCGTGCCTACTTGTGCATGGTCTATGTTTTTGGTTGCTAAGTCATAGGTCAAAGTCACAGGGACTCGAGATAGTAAAATATTGTAGGCTTGTAATCTCCAAAACCCCTGGTCAGAATTTAATGATATTTCACAGAAGTGTTGAGTCCCATTTTTAGTTTTTGCATGGTCTATTTTTCGGGTCAGTAGGTCATAGGTCAATGCCGCCACAGGGGCTCGAAATATTAAAATCGTGTGCGCTCTTAATCTCAAAAACCCCTAGTCAGAATTTAATGATACTTCACAGAACTGATGAGTACCATGCCTAGGTGTGCATGGTCCATGCTTTGGGTCACTAGGTCAAGATCACAGGGGCGCTAGATAACACAAGGTTTTGCTTCGTGATTCTCTTAAACCCCTGATTAGAATTAAAAATATCATGCACAGTCTTGCATGGTCCAATAATCAAAGCATCAAATGTTACATAGATTTTATATCTTTGTCAGAGCGGTGTTCCGGGGAGGGGGGTGTCGGTGTATTCGTCGCCTTGAATGATAGTGATAGTTACAAAAAGGTCGCATGTTGTGTTGTATCAATTATAAAAAGATTTTTGATAAAGCATTTCCATTTTTTCGATATTAGGTGTACTTCAAAGCGACATTATCCTGTCGTTGTCTAAAGGGATTGTGCCAGAAAATACCACTGCTATTCTTACATGTTCAAAGAAAAGTGGGACGCTAGTGGAAACCAGATGGCAAAACTCGATGTTTCCAGGCGAAGAGGCAGGATGTGGCCGTTTAGAAAACGTATGCTCACAAACAGGTTTCTTGCTGAACAAAGAATTGTACGAATGTAGCTGTAATGACGATGGAACTTATTCTGTATATTTGAAACTTGTCGACAGCTATCAGCAAGGTACCACCTGGATCTGTAGGGAATTTTTTTCTACAAGTAACACTGTTGTCATTCATATAGCAGGTAAATAATCCACAGACTGGTTAGTTAATACCTATGATCTGACTAGAGCTGTTTTTAGCTTGATTGTGATCGCTTAATGTCCGTCGTCTGTCTGTCATCTGTTTACATTTTGTATAAAATAGATCCTCCATTTTTCACTGAATCTTCATGCAACTTTGTCAGAATGAGTATCTTGATGAATTTTAGGCCGAGTTGGAATATAGGTCACCTAGGGTAAAAAAGAGGTCACCAAGTCAAGTCATAGTTGAACTTTGTGTTTGCAATAGAGGCTTCATTTTTCATTGGCTCTTCGTCAGAATAAGTGCCTTTGTGCAATCTAGGTCGAGTTCGAAAATCGACCATCTCGGATTAAAATCTAGGTAACCAGGTCAACTTATAGAAAAAACATTATGTATGCAATAGAGACTACATTTTTCATTAGATGTTCGTGTGTCAGAATGATTGTCTTGATAAAGTCAAGGTCACTTTCTAAACTTTACTATCTCGAATAAAAAGGTCACCAGGTCAAAGCATAGAAAAACATTGTGTATGCAATAGAGGCAACATTTTTCTATGGCTCTTCGAGAAATTTTGTCAAAATGAATAATAATTGTTCTTCTCCGGTAAAAAGTAGGTCACCGTGGAAAATCTTGTTACATTTAACACTCTACGGAGCACAACTGATCCATAATCATCATGAAAGTTGGTCAAAATGATTGTATGGATACTCTCTAGGCCAGATTTGTAACTGGGTCTCAAGATCAAATCAAAGGTAACCTTGTTTATACTTATTTGATATTCAATTTGCATTGCAATTGGTCAGAATGTTTATCTTGATGTTTTGAATGAAGGTCACCTAGGGTCAATAACTGGCAAATATTAGAAAAAGCTTTTGAACATGATGAAGCACATTTTGCATTCAATCATCATGAAAGTCCATCAGAATAGTTTTCTTGATGAATAACGTCGCACAGGTGAGCCATATCGGGCCATCTTGGCCCTCTTGTTTCTATATGTATCACAATGTTACTTTAAATGACAGATACTTCAACATCAAGGCTGGTGACCTGTCATTTGTATTTCATCTTTTTTCGATTGCTTTTCGGTTACCATACCAAGTTTGAATAAAATCTCCAGTTAGGAACATTTTTGTCCTTTTAAGCTCGTCTGTTTCGTTGCGACTTTGAAACCTGCTTTAGCGGCATTGACGCGTTTTCTTGTTCACCATCAAATGTACAATACAAACAGATGAAAAGGAATGGTTTGCAAATACATAATAATGCAGAGGTTCACCTTTAATGTACAAAGGGATTTTCAGTATTATTAATATAAAGTAATTGTTCAATGTTTTCATCTTGTAAATTTCTCGCTTGGATACTACACAGACGAGTGTCAGACACCCGCAGGCGGAGCTCTTGTTATATATAGGACCTTTAAAAGAATAATCAGTACGTCGTTTGCTGTGGCCTTTCCTGGCAAGTTCTACAGAACACCTCGTCAGAATTCAATGAACTGTTGATATAAATACTTCGAAAACAACGAACTTAGAATTAACGGATCACTTATAGTTTAGTCATATTTAATGAAACTGCTATGGCATGTGCAAGTGTTACCGCAGGGTTCTGAAAGTCGCCGAAAACGTGTTGCAGTCATATCAGTTTGTTTTTTTTTGTTAGTTTTAGTTTATGTTTTATAATGCCGATAGACGACACGTGCAATGCTCGATAAAAATTGGCACCAAAATGGCTTAAACAGGAGACTTCAACTGTACAATGTGTTGCATAATTCTTTCGGTGACACTTATTTAAAAATTAAACTCTTAATATCAGGCTGGGTTTTGATAAAGCTTAATTTAATGTCATTATCGAATTCATATAACAGTTGTGTTGTGCAATAAAAATCGGTTACTTTTCCTGATGATCACACACTACGATAATCCATATGATCAGTTTAGTGGGGGATAGTGCAGGATACAGAATGCGTCCAATCAAGAGACGTCGCCTGGTTCTTTTACATGCCCGGTTTTAGCTCTCATCTGAAATACCATTAGTTATGTTAGTGGAGGAGCGGGGGATCGAACCTGCGATCCCTGGATTACAAGTCCAGCGCGTTAACCGACGGAACACTAATCCGCTCCCGTGCACGTCCGTCTCTGTGGTTGAGTGGTTAGAGTCTCTGACTGGAAATCACTGTAACCTCTCATAGATTGAGGGTCATAGAATCGAGCCTTGCTACCGACCATGTCTCTTTATGTGAGAATAATGGCAGTTTCTTACGGAGAATAGGAGTCTAGTACTGGTTCTTCCTAGGAACTATGTTAAGGTAAACTGCCCGCCTGTTAAAATGTCCAGAATACGACGAGGTGCAGCCCCCATAGTAGCGTGATGTATTGCCGTTACATAGTTGCGCCGTGAGTTGATTAATTAATTTAGTTGTCTTTTTGCATTTAAAGTGCATTTTCGGGATTGGCTCGGTCATTTCCGGTGTCGTATGGTATTTCAAAGTCCATGAAATATGTTATTTGTACACAATTTGTATTTAGTACACACTTTTTACGGAAATGTAGTTTATTTCATATACGGTACATGTACCCTGTCAGACTAGGAGCGGGTAGCCAAATTTTCTTATTTTACTTTAGAAAATATTGCTAATAGTCAAATAATGGAATAGGTAAGTAGTTAGTTCAATCAAATCAAGCTATTGAATTCAAGAAAACAAGATCAAGGAAACATAGTTCAAGTGTTTTACAACAGCCTGTTGTAGGCCCAGGTGACTGATTGTCAAAGTTATATGAATTTCTAATACCAAATATGCAAGCAACTTCAAGTCTTTTTAATGAGGGTGTCAGATCAGTGTTTCTTTGATCTATCGGTTTGATGTGGATAAATGTGCATTTCTTTTGCCAAACATAGCGCTTGTTTCACTTAACCATTCTTCTCCGTTACTGTAAGCACATGCGCATTCGATTCAGCACCAAATCGCGTATTGCGCGGTTTAATAGATAGTATGCTGACGAATTAACCCGATCCTGATCTTTATGCATGAATATACTCTTCAGCAATTACATCGAATAAATTGTGTGAGCGACTTGTGTCGTAGGGGTATTTCTCGGAATATTGCATTAATACAATATATGTATGGTCTTCTTATAATCCGCCAATTGTTAGCATGCAGGACACTAGTCTAGCATTGACAGGAAACATGGATTCGAAACATGCTAGCAATTTTTGTTTTAATGAACTTTTTTTATACAAAAACAAAGTAATGTAGAATGCAAACAACAATATAACGATTAAACTAGTTCAATGACTTCTCATTTTGGATTTTTGTAAGTCAAAGTAAAGAAAAATATATAGATATACCGAAGAAGTTTGTTTAAGAAAGCGCCTGAATGGCTTCTGCATATTAACTCATCAACATAATAGTTATTGATGGCATTAAATAAAAAAGCAGACAATCATTTGTCAAAAGAAAAATAAGTACATTAAAAGAAAAAAAGTTTCTTACGTCAAAAACAATTTAAAAACAAATTAACAAGTGAAAAAAAAGGTCCAGATTAGAGTATTTTATATCCGTAAAGTGAAAGAAAAATATATCCTCGTCCTTCCGATAGTCGAGAACGTAAGACGTTGATGTCATTTCTTTTTTAAAAGCCGCACTCATAAAATGTAAGCAGCATGTAACTTGAAAACAGTTTTCATTTTTCCTCTAAATAAATTCAAAATATTCAACAAATTCCAAAAGAAACGATTTAAAACATCTGTTTCCCTACTCGTCTGCTATTTGACAGCCGCAATTACCTTAAAACGAGAGTAAATGTATTACGCCATCAAGTAAAGGTCAGGGATAGAAAATTTAAATTTTCCTGTATTTTTTGATAAATATTTTTATGAAAACATAAAGAATAACATAAACAACATTTTGAAATGAATGATCACTAAAAATGTCTGAACATATTTTTTGGGGTATTTTTTTTCCCAATCAACCCACCCACCATAAAAAAGAGAACACAAATAATTATTTCCCTGAGGACTCTCGCACACAACCGGAAATAGTTCTCTTTCAAGGGTCACAAGACGGTTTAAAATTACATTTGTACCTAGCAAATAATTATTTTCCTTAACAACAGATGAAAATGGTATAGGAAATTTGGTTTCATATCACAAGTGATTGTTAAAAACCATTGCCGATACAATTCTTTCAAATAAACTAGTCATCAGTGCATTCTGAATTTCAGCGGGAAACCCCCATTGATAAGATGTAAACAAAACTCAAATATGAGCGAAACTTCTAGAAATACATCTTCGGGGTTCAAAAGAGGGGTCTGAAGTTAACCAACAAAAAGTAATAAGAACAATTGTTTTTTAAGTGTTTTGCATAAGCTCAACATCAGCAGCTTAATATGAATAGAATTTGGAAAGAAGAGACTGTTTCACAATTTTCAAAGGTCAGACATGCGCAGTCAAAATTCTCGTGAGAAAGAATAACAGTCACGACTTTAGGACAGTGGAGGATCTGTAGGAAATCGACCGTGAAATTTTGTAAAAAGAGGTCAATGGGATCAAGTTAATTTGTCCTTGGATAATATGGACAGTGCAAAGAAGAGACAATAGGCAAAAGTGCAGCATTGCCGACACCTTAACATGCGACAATTCAATGTAGCTAGGAAAAGCTCAACAATTCACACCATACAAAAATTATGTTAAAGCACATTGCTATCCATTGCAAAACCACAGAAGCTGCACGAGATTAAATTTAAGTACATTGTTGCATACAGATGTATTTAAAGGACATAGTCCAGTAAAACAATTTATATCATTACTTTCCTCAATATATGTACTTTTTGGAAACATCCATTTCTCGCCCATATCCCGGGCAACGCCCTAAAATACAAGATCGCCGCCAAGATGTTGGACATTTTTATTGAAAATGACCTTTTTAGGTGTCCGTAAGGACAACTATAGTACGTACCGGCATTTTGAGGCTTGATTCTTAAACCGAAGACTGATTATTCTCATCTGAAAATCGTCCGACACAAAATAGTTCAACGATCAGAATCAAACATTTGAGAATGTACGTATATTGCCGAAAACACTTCATGCTTGTTGAATAATTCATGCTAAACTCTATACAATCGTTTATCATACAGAACAATTTTCGTCATATGTTCATATATTTTTTCTACACATAGTATGCTCGGAGTCAGATTGTTTTATTTATACTGTAAACAGGCACTCTTCACATATTATCCGCCATTGAAGAAAATAGGGCAAACAATATTCACGATCGGAGGATCTCGGCAGATTCCGTTAACCAATGCCGAGGTGTTCCGAATGATAGTGTTACGAGTTATTTTTCCGCCATATTGGATACAAATTGACTGATCGTGACTATTATCGTCTTCCGTCTTCTTAAAAACCAGGGTGAATGTGAGAATATCAGTTAAGAAAGGAGAAGGGCAAAATTCGGTCAAGATTTCCCAAACATGTATGCAAATTGCGTTAGCGGTAAGTCAACCTGGGGTGATTCGTAAATAAATTAGACTGTATCTAAACTCTTTTCAAAGAGGAATTTCTCTTTGACCGGAAGCAACTATTTATAAATTCACTACTGTACATATAAAATTGAGTATGGTCTCAGACATTGACAGACATACAATGTGCGTATTACTATCTGTTACGTGTAACTGTTATCTGTGGTATATCTTTCTATCATAATCATCTTTGATAAGCTTCCGGGTCAACTCGTACCTTAGTCCCCTCGTACCTGAATTGGTAAAAAAGTCAACTCGTACCCTACATGTATGTAGTCAATTCGTAGATTTTGTTTCAAAACTGATTTTCTCTGTTGCATGCAGGAAAATAAATTCTCGGCTTTGCCGTGACGTCATACTAGCTAGTCAACCAATCGGATTATTAGATCGCATTCATTTTGTCACTCAGTGAAAGGTGAAAACTCGGTCTTTACCGTACACCCATATGCAAGTTTAAGTTTATTTCGAATGAAACAGAAAGCTTTGAACAACACAGAATTACTACAAATTCAATTCTATGATTTTAAGCTAATGGTAGACACTCATCTTCTTTCATTTTTCTTCTTTGATTTTATGCATTTTGTAAGTAAAGATGCATACAGACCAGCGATGAAAGCCGAGGAATCACCTTTCCCGAATATAGGTATTTTAATCAGTGCCCGGATGTGCGAAGCCGAGAATTACTTTGTAGGGTATTTTCATTCGAGAAGTAACTAGTCTTCTCAAAATTCAGTTAACTGTTACTGTCACTTGATCTGAAATTCCATCGCCTTTATGAATAAAATCAAACAGAAAATAATAAGTAATTAAAGTTTGTACATAAATCAGTACAAAAAATAAAACAGGAAGCAAATTTACTAATTTTGAGTGTGTCTACAAACCAAATTTCGATGTCCGAGGGTCTATTGTATCTTAAAAACCCTAAGTTGAACTGAAATAAAACATATTTTCGTCATAAACATGATGGAAATAATACAATTTTCAAAAGTCCCGTTATTCATTATTTTAGTAATGCTAAAAACTGATTACGTAGGGTATGAGTTGACTTTTTTCAAAAATTCTCTTTATTTCATTTTCTGATACAATTTTGCAAAATAAAGTATTTTAACTGTTTAATGCAAATATTTAATGATGATTGATAAAAATACTATTATCTCAAAGATATTGCATAAAAAAGTTTAAGGTACATGTACAAGTTGACTTTTTGCTAAAATAAATCAAGTACAAGTTGGCTAATTCAGTTACAAGATTACTTAGGTATGAGTTGACTGGTTATCTTTGATAATGGCTAAACGTTATAACTGATTATTATGGCCATCAGGGTGTCCGGTAGGCTTTGAAACTTGAGGGTCATTGTCAATTCAGCGTAAAATTTTAAAGAGTCAATACATGTGATATTTTTAAACGTCGACCCATGGGTCATTGAGTTTCGAGCCTTGTATTTTATGTTTGCACATCACATTTTTTCATTTTGTGTTGAAATGAAGCTTTATATATACTGTTGCATTTTCAGAAAATTCTTAAAACAGCAAGGTCTAGCAGCTGGCTTAAATGTTGCCTTTTTCCTGTTTGTCACATATCTTCCTGACCTCGCATGTCAGTGATTTTCTGAAAGCGAGTAGATTAAAATACAAGTTACCCCTCCATTTCTCACTTTCTTATGCGTCAATGGTTGATGCGGCCTGAGTGTTTGGAATTAACAAGTTGATGGACATTTACATTAAGTAATAGAGGCATAAATGAAAATTCATGAAAATATGACTCGTAGGGTTTTTTATTGCTGGTCAAATACAGGTATTTCAAAATTGTCATGGGTTTGAACCCAGGAGCTTGGGTCTACTAAACACCCTTGCCATGCTTGTATACATTATAAAGTTAACTGTTTCTTTGGTTATCATTTTTCTTAATTCTGTGAAACATAACTTGTAAAGACTTTTTACATTCTTTCTTTCAGGCAAAAAGGTATGATAGACTGAATCCAGACTGGGTCCCGTCAGTAAGTTTTTAAGCAGTACTTGCTGGCCGATGCTAACAGAAGAGGAAACGCCATTGGTACTCATCTTAGACTCTGATGAAACTGGCGCGACGTTGCAGATGGACATTGATGGTGATTTAATGGATGATATGAATGCAATTTTACAGAAACTAAGGACTGAAACGCCTGAGCTGAAAACTGAAGTGCTGAAACTGAAGACGAGATTCGATATTGACTATTGCAGGGACAATAATGACAAATTGAAGAACCTTACTGGTCTCCAAGCATTTCCAAAGTTGATGTTGCTTTATCAGTTTCTTGAACCATATTATGATATTTACCAAACAGACTAGCTATTAACAACATTGACTAATGAAACTAAGACTTGACCTGTCCAATATGTTCTTTAGCAGATGAATTTGATCCAACATAGCCAACTTTATCAAAACTGTTCACTGCAACTATTGCAGATGTATAAGAGAATGCGGAAGCTCATTAGATGACCAGAACCTGAAACATTCTGAAAAACTATGCTAATGGAATTTCACAAATACTTTGGCAACTAATTTGCAATGATTTTCGACTGTTTCGAGATGTTGAAAAGCCATTTGGACTTGATGTCTAAAGCCACGCTTGGACAAAATAATTAATGTTTATATGTTGGGTTTACCCTTTGAGGTAGAATTATAAACAGCCAATTTACTAAGTAACTGTGTCATTGTCGTCACGGTAAAAAAACTTAACTCATTCTTATGCAGCGAATAAACATGATAAATGACAGGGAAATTGCAGTTTTATATTTACATTATACCAAGATAAAGATAAAGAAGCCTTATTTAACGTCGCATATGATCAACAGACAAGCTATTGTGCGACAAGCAGGGTATCCAGTAACAAGTACTTACCTTTTCCCAGAAGCCGGAAGCTTCTCTTTATCTTCCTAAAACTACCCTTTTATAATGCTGAGCGCCAAGCAAGGGAGCTGTCAGTACCATTTTTTTCTCATCTTTGGTATGACGCGGCCGAGGATCGAACCCACGACCTCCCGCACTGTAAGTGGACGCTCTAACCACAAGGCTATCGCAGCGGTACAGGTCACTCAAGGTACTGAGTGAAACGATATCCGTATAATCTGGCGGATTCACATCACTACCTTAATAACCCTATTAAATTGTTGTAAAAGTTTTAATTAGTAGTCTAGTAGATATGAATAGGGTTTTCACATGCTTAAGAAATAGCTTATGCCCTTGGTTTTGTTGAGGAGGAGAGTTGATTTATTTGACTTAATTATTTAATCATAATTATTTATTCATTCTACAGGTATAGGGATTTAATGCCTTGTTTAATGGCCGTTAAGTGTATGCATGTGCGTCTGTACATCTGAGTTCAGCTTGTCCCAGCTGTTACTATCCATGTATTGAGGTATTCTTAAATAACTTGCCACAATTGTTCACCATCACGAGACGGAGTGTCATGCCCGAGAACCAGGTCCCTAGTTCTAAGGTCAGTGTCACTCTCTTAAAGGTTAAAGTAGGCAAGTCATTTTATCAAAAATATCAGCTGTACCTTAAACAAATTCCAACAGAAACTTTCTTCATTTCCTTAAAAACTTTAGACCTTGTAGGCTTATAGAAAAAAAGTCCTCAACAAAACTCCGGTCGGAACCTTTGAAATATGCATCATGTTTAAAGGCACCCTTTATTACTTGAAAAATTTTCATAAATAATTAACTTTAACTATCAAAATAATATAGATCCCAGTAAAACAAAATAATGCTCTGATCTATTATTTTGATGCAAGCATTATGTAATTTTTATGTTTCTTTAATATTCTTACAACAAAAATACTATGTTTTTGTACTTTTATTACAAGTTGGGTCAAAATACCCCACCCACCCTATTAAAAGTACATTGCAAATTCACAAGAGTGCTAGATGGTTTACTAAGTAAAAGTCACACTTCAACAATACCTTTTAGGATGGTATATAATAGACTAAAACAAAACATATACTTTCCAAGAGTGACAAATCTTTATAAAATAAGCCAGGTCATAACAAAAAGTGTTCCATGATATATTCTTTACAGTTTACGATATATAAAGATTAGTATATTTCTTACACCTTTAGACTATATTTTTACACCATCCTTCTCATTAGTCATACAGTAAAATGAGTTATTTAAGGATAATTGAATTGCATCTTAACAAAAAAAGTACATAATGTACTTTACCATATACTGTATATGTGCTTGTGAATGCAAGATATTTCACAACTTGTTGCATGAAACAGTTCAATGTTCTTCAACAACAGGTTCGAAATCTTCACTGTCGACCTTCATACTGTTTGAACAGCATGTTCCCCTACATCCTCCACAGCCTGCAGAACAGGACAGTCCGTGCTTCCTACAAGAACATCTCTTTGTATCACAATTGATTTTACAGTTACATTTAATGATATTTAATAATCTTTCAGGTGCTGCGGGTAAACTGGTTTTTAATGGAACCAGT